>JBBPLJ010000035.1:62040-77284 GCA_038089715.1 Veloporphyrellus conicus
GCTGAGCTAGTCTGGTTTTGTGAAGCAGTGGATTCCTGCTCAAACTGCGCAATGTTCCTCTAGCTCGTTGACAGCCAATATATACCTCCCGGCAATCCCAACAATGGCTACAGCATTCAATAAGCCCATTGAGCTTATTAACTTGACCGTTGCCCTAGCTCAGACCGTAGATTGGGGGTGAGTCTATTTTAAGTGGTGAAATTGGACTGCTTTACCACTCTTTGCTCGATATAGGTGAATATTTTGCACTGTACTCTCTGCAACATGTTTCCTTATCATGATAATGCACATATATTGTTACCGTTTGCACCTTCTTGTATGTACTTAACGCAATCAACAACTTTCTCCCGGAAACATTGCGACAACTTGTTGGCGACAGTAGCGTAATTCCATCGAAAATTTATTGATTCCTTATTCCCATTTTCGGAGCTGGACGATTGAAAGCAACAGCTGAGTTACCCCCACCCCGACCATTTTCCAACCCTCGCCGAATATTAACATACCTCGATGTGATGAATCTCTTGATTTTCACCAGGATTCTATACTCGATATTCTACTCCGTGACTGCCGCTATTCTAAACGGCCTACCTGCGGTTCAGTTAGATTGTCCCACTTACTTGGGTAGTGCACCACCTGGGACAGAAATCGATTTTTCTTAAAAACAAGGGCCTTCCCGTTCTTGAACGAGACAGACACTGGGTTATGCTTCCTAGCCATTAGTGGAGGGATAGCCATTGGTAGTCTGGTCACAGGGAGACTCCTGGATAGAGATTACAGAAAAGCGAAGGACGAAAACTTCTCGATCGAGCAAGCAAGGATGCAAATGGTTCCGTTCCACTTAATAATATATGCTATCATGTCTTGTGCTGATTACGGATGTTGTCTAGAGAAAAGGGTCAACATGGCTGCAATGCCAAGTAGTATTGCAGATAGTGTGTGAGTGTGTGCCAAACGCTGAACAATTGCATGGCCATTTATCCTAATCGCCTTTTCAGGAAATGCGGTGATGAATACTATACAAACGCTCCTGATTAATTTGTTCCCAGTGCACGGCTCCTCTGTGACCGCATGCGTGAGTTCTCGTCTCCCTTATAAATAGGGGATCCTACTTATAATTGGATCATTAATAGAACAACCTAGTACTGGTAAGGTGTTCACTAGGTGCAGCTACAGTGTCAGTCATCGACCTAATAGTGAAAGCTATTGGGACGGGATGGACCTACACCCTGCTTGAAGGAATTAGCCTCGCCACCTTGCCAACGATCTGGTATGCAGTGTGAGTGGGGCCTAGATGCCGGTCCAAACATCGTGAGACAAAACAATGTAGCCTAATTTCGATCCAACCGTGACAACACGATTATTTCGTAGCACATGCACAGGAGATGGCATTGGAAAACGAGTCTAGTCAGGCTCAACCTGTGGTTATTCTAAATCATAAGAAAATCGTGTCGATTCATACGCACCTTGCCAGGAATACGCAACTATGCGATCTCCGATAGCCCGAAACTCCTTGCCTCCTCTAAACATGTTCGGGCGCTCTCTATAATTCCTCTTCAGAACGTAAGTGGTGTCCTGTCGCCTCGAATGAAATCAACCTTCAGACAATTGAGTGGTACGGATAAGCTGTTCAAGTTCCTGACATATAGATGTATGGCTCCCCACAACGGCCTAAAAATGTTCGATGGCAAGAACGTCGGCATAGTTGAGTGTAAGTGGCCCCATTTTTTTTTTTTCTTCTTCTGAGACTGAATTCGGCTCTCCATGAGAACCAGATGAATTAAACGCGCACAACGATCCTTGCTAGAGAGATATCTATGCTTCTGTTTCCGTGACGTCCGGGCCATTATTTTTAAATCTGCTCTCTATTTAGCCAATTTAATTGTTCAGGGGGGGGGGGATTTGAATATTCATGCTTTCCTCAATAAGTATGGCATTCCCATATTCCGATCACACGCACGGTACCGATCTCGGTCCGGAGTCTTCTTGCGGGTGCTTTCATGTATACCTGTGAATCAGTATCACTTAGATCATCGTAGACTCCTGTCGTGCGATTGGGCGTCCAATTTACATGCTCGAATAATGCGATTTGCCATGATGTCCATATTCTGTCAGCAAGCGGGACATGAGGTGATAGTTCAACGGAAATATAACGGCATGTTTGGTTGAATAAATCAAACGGTATGGGAATCTGGCCGAGCTCGGCTAAGTCAATGCCCTCCGTGTCACTGGGGAGCCTATACAGAATTGGAGGTGCTTATAAGACTCCTATCCCCATCGAAATAGGAATATGTCATTCGGAACGCATCAAGTGCATGCGATCCGACATTCTCGTCGCCTGAACCTATGTAGAGCGACTTTCGTCGTCGAACATCGGTTAGGGTCAGCGTCTGTAGTAGACCATAATATTTTACCTGTAGTGTTTTCTAGTAAAAGGAAGCATCGTACATGGCATAATCGGTGTGGGCACCCGATAACAAAGTGGCCGTGATCACCTGGGCGAGCTTGCCGACGCTCGACAAAAATGCACATACGAAGACGACCAGGTTTAGAAAGGTGCACGTCTACAGTTTGGCTCAAAAAATCATTCATCTTGTCGGGGTCCAGGGTGGCCATTGGCATTCGCCACATTGATTACCGTTAATTCAATGCTGTAAGACTTTTGGAACGGGGGATAGGCAGGAGGCAGGCTGGGAAGTTTAGCCAGTAGTATACGTAACCAATGCTACGACCACCTGGGACAGCAGTCAGGTCTAACCCACTTCAAGGCGGAAATTATGAAATTCGACGGAAACCTGAAGCGAGCGATTCGGGTCTTGGAAGACGTTGGGAAGAGCACGCAACAGTGGGTAGTTGCCGCGATCCGCCAGGCTCCACCGTGTGACCTTAACACGATGACTGACAAAACCTCACTCGAAGGAGTGTGGTGCCAAGCGTAGTTAGCAAATCAATCCTTCATTCTGGCTACTTGGCGAGCGAAGGGGGTTGGGAAGCGTGAACTTCAAGAAGTAGTTGTTAGCCGGTTCACCTCACAGGTTCCGCCTTGCCACGTGACTGCATCTGCGAAGCAGTCTTGTAACGTAACATAGCGAAGAACTTTTCCGGCCGTTTTGTGAGCCTTGATTGGCCGGTGCATTATGACGCTACGACCCCAAAATATTCCAGTGTTATATTATTCTATCATTACACTAAATAAATCGCATGCACTTTTTTTTGAGTAAAAAAAGTTTTTTGTGAGCCATTGACACAACATGAGTATGCAGCAATGTTCAATGCGACTCGGACATGAGGTAAAGCAGTTCATTTGCCAACGATGATTCCATGCACTCAAGGGACAAATGTATCGGGTGTCACGGTAGGTTGCCCCACCGTTTGTTGAAAGCTTACATCATCGTGTGCTCCGTCTTCTTGTGAAACCAGTAAGCCCGATCAACCATAATAATCCAGGCCAATTAGGCTCGTTTTACAGGAGCCGAAGGGAATTGAGGGGAAAAACGAGAGATGCCTTCGATCTGGTACCCGTCAACATGCGATGATCCGGCTGGGCATGTTTTGGAGATCGAAGAGGCCAATGAGCATATCAAAGTCTTCGTGACAGAGGCGTCATCGGGGCCAAGAAAGACAGCACAGAGCTTTTCTTGACCAATTGGGTCTTGTGCGCGACTGTACTCTCAAGCACTGGAGGCCGAACGCCAAGGTGATCAAAGGTGAACTCAAGGTTGCCATAGTGGAGAATGGTGACGAACTGACATGTTTGGGCAACGTGTCGCTTGGATAAGCCAACGGTCTTGAGTACAACTTCGAGTTGTTCAAAGCGATTGGCATTGTCATCACGGACGTCATTGAGAGGAGCACTGGCTAAGACATCGGTACTGACCCGTACCTCAAACGACTCACTGGTAGCCTAAAAGGCCCACCTGCGCTCCAACGGTTCAGCTGCACCTTACGGCCACTCCCCAGGTGCCTACCAGCACTACTCCGAAACGCCGCGATCGAGACCGGATGGAGGATCGCTGATGTAATCAAGTTGGCCATGAAACACGCCTCGTTCCGAGTCGTTCATCGCCCCGTTGACGGCGTAAACCCGGAATCTTGTCGTGTGGCACATCAATCAACTGTGAGTGCCAATTATGCCAGTGTAGAGCAGCACGAGAGTAATGTGATGAGGCCGTGGTGTATCATGTGCGCAGTAATCCTCCAGTTCGAGTTCACATTGAAGAAGGGCGCAATCAGCTTGGGCCAGTGTTTAGTCAGTGTCGTGATCACGCCATTGTGGAGTGCGATGTCGCATGGCACGTCGAATTGAAACCACCTTACGTTGAGAGGAGGGACTGGAACGTGAGCAGGGAGACCTGCTGATGTGGAACACCATGTTGCAGCTTGCTGGTAGTGATCAACGAAACCTGCAAGAGCTGCTCTGACCTACATCCAGTGGCTGGCGCGAGGAAAAACAGGCATAACGCACGCAGGGTAGGCATATGAATAACACGCAGACCGGCTCGAAGTATATGAGTCCGAGTGACGCCAAGGTCGATAGCGCGCTGGCGTAGAGCTTCAGCATCATGGTTGGGCGGCGCAAACGCGAGTGGCAGTACATGGGGTGACATTTATCCAGCTGGAAATCCGGCTGGAACTTGAATGAGAGATCGACAAAAGAAGGGGAGGTCGCCAAGCATGGGACATACGAAGGTTTCCAATGCCAACGAGAGCCCGTGGTCAGGATCTTCTTGCATTTGGCATCGAGGATACGAGCAAAAAACGAGGAAATGGAAGAATTCTTCAACAAGGGACATACGACGCCCGGCGCCTCGGGGGGTACACAAAAATCCAGCTCGACAAGCGAATACGGTGCAAACGGAAATTACGTTCCCTAGCATGCACTTACCTCTTTCCTTCCTTCCACCACCTCGCCGCTGGTCATCCCGAGCCGGCACCACCGTTTCTCGCATCCGACCGCTGCTCCCTCACCTCGTCCTCCGTTCTCGGCACCCACCAGTTCGAACCCTCTGGGATTCCGAGCGCGCTAGCGCTTATTGATCATCGACCGCCAGGCACCCTCGCAGCTCACACCTTGCCATAGATCCGGCTACAGGCGACCGGCTGCGCGCTTTCCCTCACTATCTCTTCTGTATCTGCAGTATTTAGCTAGCCTATTCATCGATCGTTGTGCTTACAGTAATAATGTTCTCTCTCCATCTGCATCAGAGCTTAGCCCAAGACAATGCGAGACACGCACAAAAAAAACCTACACGTAAGTATATAAAAAGCGCACGCATGATTTTTTTTAAAACGTGGATCACAATAGTAAAAAAACACTGCAGTATATTTTGGGGTCTGAGCGTCATAGCCTTTTCTCGCGCTAAACCAAAACGAAAATAAGTATTAAAAAAACACGGACCTTCTAAATTCCCCTTCCACATTGCCGCATCATGTTGAACACGATGCGACTGAGAAAACTTCACTCGAGGCAGTGTAATGCCAAGCGTAGTTAGCCAGACCAATTCTTCATTCTCTCACTCGAGCCGGATGCTTATCTGTTCATCGACGATTGGTGGGACTTAGAGCTCTGAAGAAGTAATAAGGGTTCTAGCTAGGCTGATACTCATAGGGGCCTGGAGACCGTGTCGAAAATCGATTTAGGTACACACAATCGAGAAAGGACTCGAAGCGTGGGAGTTTGGGGCTTTGGTCGCAGGAAAACAGATCCACCTACATGGCTCGACGTCGCCGTGTCCCGTATCTCGCTAGTCAACTCCTGTGCTCCCCTACTGCCTCTGCAAAAAGACGTAAGACGGCAGTGAACTCTTCTGGCCGTTTTGTGGGTCCTGATTAGCTAGTACTAGTACTACCTTGTTTTTCAAAAGACAACATGAGTAAACACTGTTCCACAGCTTTCACTGCAAAGTGATGGGCCTGCATCTGATTGCTCAGTATACGATGGCGTCGGGCTCGAGTGAGATCAGGAGTCCTCGGGCTGCTCCGCAAAGTGATCCGAGCGACCCGATAGGTTGGCGTGCAGAGCGGCTAAAATCTTTCTCGAAAACGCCACGCGGACTATTTTCATTACGGTAAGTGGTCGCTCAAATCATGTGCATCGTTTCTTGGCACCTACACCGGCAGTAAACACACGGCCGCCCGGACCGTTTCATAAAGTGACCCGAACGACCAAAGGGTTGGCGCGCAGAACTACCAAAATCTTTTCTGGAAGACGCTGGGATTATTATGTTCATTTGCACTACATGTGGCATGTGGAAGTGATCACTTGGCAAACCTTGTGGTCCCTCATCTACAGCGATATTTTCGAAAACATGGCCAACTGAGATCTGCTGGACGCTGGTTATGCTGCTAGGTACTCCCACAGGTTTACAGATGCTTATCTTATCTTTCTTTAGCCCTGTTCTGGGGACGTCCTTACATCCAATACAAGATCGCATTACCGCATGACAGAATCAACCATGCCAGATCTCCGGGCCCGAGTCTCTTCCGAGAACGATATACGGAAGCAAGATAGTTCAAGTCTGCTTGCCGAGAAAACAAGAATTACTCTTCATTATTTTCTATTTGGTTAGTAGGCTTTTGACCCTGTTTCAGGCATTCACCAGCCAATGGCGACTCGCAAAACCGCCAGAGGATTCTCTGCCGTGTTACGTTACTAGGCTGTTCGACCGATGCTACTAGTACGTTTAATTATGTCTCCTCGGTCGTCCGGTCCACCAGGACCATGGAAATCGAGGAGAGCCAGAGGGTGTCCTTGGGGCAAACAGTGGCTAGGTGCCGATTTAGGCTAAGCCGTCTCTAAACGTGCTACCCACACCCCATTAATTTGCCAATTATAGCTGACAAGTCCTCTACAGTTGCCCGCCATTTAAATGACGGCGGTGTGTGCAATTCGTTCCACAGATACCTATCCGATTTGGCTCTCATCTTTCTCTTCCATCTGCAACGAAGTAAATTCTTGCCCGTATGGCGGCGCCACTGGAACGAGTTGAACATCAAAAACCCGCCGAGAATGGCTCTCTCACCGGTTCCCAATCCACCTCGGAAATAATGGACGAGAAAGATATCCTTCCCGTCAAACAGGAAAAAGAGAAGCCATATAGCATATACACTCTTTCTGAAAAATGGTTTATCGTTTCAGCAGCATCTCTGGCAGGAGTATTCAGGTAAGGCTATCGAGTTGATCTAGTGTTGCGAAGCAATGGAATAATATGCTTAACCGACACATTCCTCCAGCCCGTTGACAGCCAATATATATCTCCCAGCAATTCCCACGATGGCCAAAGAATTTAACAAGTCCATCGAGCTTATTAACTTAACCGTTACGGTGTACATGGTGCTACAAGGTGTCTGTAAGTTTAATCACTTTCTTGGATTCAAGTATATATTTTTGACAATCCCGCCACGGGAATATTTAGCTCCCATGATCTGGGGTTCGTTGGCTGATCGCCTGGGGCGACGCCCAATCTTTCTTGCATGTTTGCTGGTGCTGAGTACAGCTTGCATTGGCCTTGCATTAGTCCCAACATCGGACTATTGGTTGCTAATGGCGATCCGCTGTATTCAAGCCGCTGGATCTGCGAGCACGATTGCACTTGGTGTGTTGGATATGTGATAGGAGCGACCATGATATTGACCCAAGATAGGTGCTGGAGTCATTGGGGATATTGCACTTCCTGCAGAGCGAGGAGGTTTTATTGGGTTATTTACCCTCGGCCCGCAGGCATGTCGTCTTGTAAGAGGTAGAATGGGAGCTGACCGATCGGTATCCTAGTTTGGACCCGCAGTCGGACCTGTCATGGGCGGTGCCCTGGCTCAAACCCTGGGTTGGCGGTGGGTCTATTTCAAGTGTTGAAACTTGACTTTTCCTCACTACTCTTCGTTCGATACAGGTGGATATTTTGGTTCCTTTGTATTCTCTCTGCGGCATGTTTCCTTATCATGATGACGTGCGTTTAGTGTTGCCGTTTGCGCGTTGTATTTACTTAACGCAATCAACAGCTTCCTCCCGGAAACATTACGACGACTTGTCGGCGACGGAAGCGTAATCCCATCGAAGATCTATCGACCCCTTATTCCCATTGTCGGAGCTGGACGACAGACAGCAACGGCGGAGTTACCCCCACCCCGACCATTCTCCAACCCGCTCCGAATACTAACACATCTCGATGTGCTAAATCTCCTGTTTTTCGCCGGGATTCTATACGCGATATTCTATTCCATGACTGCCACCATTTCTACCCTGTTCCAATCGACATACCCGTTCTTGAACGAGACAGATGCTGGATTATGCTTTTTAGCCATTGGTGGAGGGACGGTCATCGGTAGTCTGATCACAGGCGGGCTCCTGGATAGAGATTACAGGAAAGTAAAGGAAAAAATTGCACGGGATACACCAAAGGACCCAGAAAACCCAACTTCTACGGAGCAGGTCGCAAGGGACGAAAACTTCCCGATCGAGCACGCAAGAATGCGAATGGTCCCGTTTCACCTGATTATATATGCTATGTCTTGTGCTGGTTACGGATGGTGTCTGGAGAAAAAGGTCAACATCGCTGCACCACTAGTGCTGCAGATAGTGTGTAAGTTCTTTTTTGAGGGGTGTGTGTTGAACGCTCAGCAGTCCCTCTAGTCGCCTTTTCAGGAAAGGCGTTGCTGAATACTGTACAAACTCTCTTGATTGACTTGTTCCCGACGCGCGGCTCTTCTGTGACCGCATGTGTGAGTGCTTGGCTCGCTTATAAATGTGGATTCCTACTGATAGTTGGATCATTAATAGAACAACCTAGTGAGGTGCTCACTAGGTGCAGCCACGGTGGCAGTCATCGAGCTATTACTGAAAGCGATTGGAACGGGATGGACATACACCCTGCTTGCGGGGATTTGCCTCGCCACCTCGCCAATGATCTGGTATGCAGTGTGGGTGGGGCCTAGATGCCGGGCGAAACGTCGAGAGGCAAACAGTATAGCCTAATTTCTTTTTATTCGATATGACAACACGATTATTTTGTAGCACATGTACAGGAGACACCACGTAGAAAAATGAGCCTAGCTAGAGTTAACAGGCTGTGGTTATAATATTTGAGCAAGTCAGGATACTGTAATCCATACCCAGCCCTATGAGAAATGAGCAGCTATGCGATCTCCGATAAATCGAAGCTCCTTACTTCCTTCCACAAGTATTTTGGTGCTCTCCGTAATGTCTTTGCACATAAACTCTATTTCATCCTTAGAAGGTTGCGTACTGATAAAATCGGAAATTGGGACGTCTCAAATCCTCGATGATACGACGTCCTGTCGCCCCGAATGATATGGTCCCTTAGATAATTGATCAGCTGACTTTGTGAGGCTGGTGTGTGCATGGGCGAGGTACGGATAAGCTGTTTATGTGGAGGTGCGACAATGACATCGCATCACTCATGAGGATAGTATTACTATCTTATCCCTCCAAATATAATGTTATTTAATTATTTCACATTTGTATTTTGTAATATCTTTTTGATAAGTGCCCAAAGTCTTGCCAGTGGATGTGTCCTTGACGTTGCCTGTCCCTTCCGCGTTTGCCTCTATCATTATCGCCATGGGGAACTCTGGAAGTGCTCAGCGACAAGCCAACATTTCGTTGAAGCATTCAGCACGAGACAAAGCGCTCGCCTTGGCTTCCCCATATGATAGCAACACTTGTGACCCCTTTCTGCGCGCGACAGGTAGAAAATCAGCACATTGACAATTGTCCAAACAGTCTGCTGATATAATAACACGCTTTCTGTTCTTCTTTCCAGCTACGGAGATCGTCGAAAACATTGCTGCTGGTAAATGGACGGCGTCGAAAGTTCTTGAGGCATACATGGCGCGTGCGGTAGTCTCTCAATCCAAGACGAATTGCATCACAGAAGGTCAACGACAATGTCTTATTTTGACTGGTCTAGGATACTAATCTCCTCGTACGTTCGTCCCCAGTCCTCTTTGAAGACGCGAGGAAGCAAGCGGAAGGGCTCGATGAAGAGTTTTCCCAGACGGGCAAGTTGCGGGGACCTCTCCATGGTGTTCCAATGAGTTTCAAAGACCAATGTGCGCATTTTTGTGGAATTCGGTACATCTGCATGCTGAATGTGTGCGCAGACGAAATTGCCGGTTATGACGCAACCATTGGATTCACACACTGGGCCAACAAACCATCCGTCAAGGACGCCTTTGTAAGTTGATTCTCGGTGCTGATGTTCTTTCTTGTTACGCTCATCCGCCCAATAAGCTCGTCGCTCAGTGTAGAAAAGCAGGCGCTATCGTCATAGTTAAAACCAACGTGCCTCAAACAATGTTTGCGTTCGAATGCTCCAACGCACTTTGGGGCCGAACTACGAACCCATGGGATGACAAGTATACCTGCGGAGGCAGCTCTGGCGGAGGTTTGTCCTTCGTACTCTGAAAATAGCATGGCGATGTATCTGATTGGTATGCATACATACAGAAGCTGCCCTGTTAGCAATGGATGGGTCCGCACTTGGTGTTGGCTCAGATATCGGAGGTAGTCTGCGTATACCCACATCGTACTGCGGCATCTATTCTCTCAAGCCCTCGTCTGACCGAGTGAGCAATGATGGCACGAAGGGTCGGGAGTTCCTGCTTGGTGTACACGAGTCGTGACTGACATGTTCGGCTTCACAAGGTTGTAACCCCGGTTACGAGGCGATTCGGGTCGCATATGGGCCGATGGGGAGGTAAACGATCCTCATTGAATTCGATCATTTGTTTTCTCACCGAGATAATGATAACAGGTCCGTCAAGGACTGCGAGCTGTTCTGTCGCATTGTGTTCGGCGAACAAGATGGTGCACACCAAACTGTTCCGGTGCCGTTCCGTGCTATCGAGTTGCCTAGCAAACTCAAATTCGGCTACTATTTTTCGGGCAAGTGGTTTCCCATTTGGAGTTTCACTTGGGCCTTATGATGACCTGCCCGAAAAGATGCAATAATACAATCTTCGCCTGCATGTGTCCGAGCTGTCCAGGAGACCATCAACGCCCTGAGGTCGCAAGGACACGAGTGTGTCGAGTTTGCACCGTCATTGAGTACGCTCCAATCCGCGTGGCACTTTCAGGTTTATTTATGATCTTGCGGGAAGGCGAGGAGGTGATGAAAACTTTCATTGGACTTACTACCGCCGACGGATACAAGAGAATGCTCTCAACGATTGAGTCAGATCCAAGGGTATCACACTCACTTTTAGTTGGAATGCGACCCCCTTGATCTAAAACATCATTTCACAGGAGCCAAGCCTCTTTCTCTCGACTTTGGGTCCGAAACTTCCAGGTCAGTAGTGACTATTCTGCACAACTCGCCAATCACCTCGTTATTCATCATATCCACAAAGGCTTTGTGCGCCATCTTATTGCTTGGTCAGCCAAGACATTTTTCGGGGACAACGTTTTCGGCGAATTCTTCCTGCTTTCACGTTCAAAAAGTGTGTCTGAATTCGTGGAATTCACCGATCGGCGTAACAAAGTCATCAAGGCATGGTACAAGGAGGTCAGCACGAGTGGCGTCGAAGCAATTCTTATTTTCAGAGGACATTCTTTCCAAATAGGTTTGGGACAAGTACGGCTTTGATGCGATCATCGCCCCAGTGCAGGCGCTTCCCACCATTCCGCATGGGTAAGCATCGTCGCCGCATCCACTGCCTCCTCTTGCGTACGTAGGTTTGATCGCTGACGGCTCGATCTTGTCCATGTTGGAACTTCCCTCGTCAATTAGTGGTTGTGCGAGGCTCTCTCCTCTCGCAGCATGTACGATCCTGTACAACGTCATCGACTCTCCTGTCGGCGTTGTCCCTGTCACTCGTGTCGATCCCAAGCAGGACGTGCTCCCGGCTGACTTTGTCCCCGGCGCAGGCGGCACCTCGGCGATCCTCGAAAAGGAGATGTACGTGGGCCCGACGGCGGCGTACGACCCCGTCGCAATGGCGGGTGTCCCAATTGGTGTGCAGATCGTGGGCAGAAAGTGGGAGGACGAAAAGGTGTTGGGGATCATGGAGGTCGTGGACACGGCGTTGGGAACGGCGACAACGCGGGGTTTTGGGCCTGGAAGCTGGATGGGGACGCAATAGAGCGAGAAACGACGTTGCGGGTCAGCCTTGTAGAGTTGGGTTAGTATGGTCTCCCTTTTTCCCTATGGTAACAATCGAGTATCCAGTTGAAGTGGTTGATTGTGCGCGTCCAGACGGCAAAGACGAATGTGTAAAAAACATGATATATTTACGAGGCCAAGGTATCTAAGTTGCGGTTGAATGTACAATGCGGTGATATCGTCATGAATATAATCCAAAAGCAAAGCCCGGTGGGAGGACGACAACCAAGCCGGAGGATGTACCCATACGATTTCGAGGATAATACCTCGTCGACGCAAGGCAAAAAAATAAAGAAAAGGAGACGCCGGGTATGCGAGATGAGAGCATATACAGGGTGCAATCGCGGATCGGAGAGAGAGATGAGCAAAACAAAACTGATGAGGCGAAATGACACGCCCGGGAAAAAGAGAAAGAAAGCAAACCACCTGGATGAGGAAAGTGAGACATAACAGTACATGATAGATAGCCGGGATGGTCAACAACAGTGCATAACCAAAAAGAAAAAAAAAAAGAAGGCGAACATGTCGTGCAAGTGGGCGTGAAGCGGTTCGTGAAGAGGACATGGTACTCGCAAAAAAAAAAAAAAAAGGAAGCATCCACCACCAGAAAAGTGGCGATCAACTGACAGCGTCCGTACCTAGGATTACCATGGATCAAACAATGTCCGACAAGTGATTGGGACGTGTGATGCTCACCCTGTTTGGAACTTGAAGAGGGTCGTCTGGGTCATCGGTCATCCTGCGTGAAGGACCTAGAACGGGCATCACTCCCTGCCCACGATGACCCAGATGACGAAGAGTTTGGAGACAAGCGCATAACATTTCCCTGCGACTGAGAATACATATTCGTTGGCTGGGCGGCCTGTAGACCTTCCGGGTTTATAACATACTCGACGCCCAACTGCGAAGAAGGCTGAGGCATAGGAACAGCCTGGTCGTAGGAAGTCACGTGCTGTGCTTGCAGACAAGCGACCGTCGACGAGGATGTCAGGGTGGGGAACGACGCGTTAGGGGTAGCTTGAACCAGCCGAGCTTGAGGATAAGTCGGGAAAGAGCTCTGGCCGAACGACGGTTGACCCGATGGAGTAGTAGACTGCCTAAGTACACTTGCGTCTTGTCCCGTAACCATGGTAAGTGGACCCTGTTGGATGTGAGGGGGCTGTGGTGGGTACTGGATCCCTCGCCGAGTTGCAGAACGAGTGCGACCGTCCACGACTACATGACCTTCGCTTCGTAGCTCGGGGTCGATATGGGCATCTTCTGAGGGCGAAGCAGTGGATCGGCTGGGTCCGGCATGCTGAGAAGGATCCAAAGGACTTGTATGGACCTCGTCCATCTCAGATCCCTCTTCCTCCTCTTCGTCTGAGGCAGTTGTCTTGCTCTTGGGCCGGCGCTTCCTAGGGCGTTTGTAACCCTCCCCTCCTGAAACGTCCAACTGCCAGTAGCTCCCTTTCCCAGGTTCCGTATATGGACGAGGAACATTGCGAAAGACTTTATTCAACGACAGATTATGTCTGATCGAGTTCTGCTCATGCCCCAGTGTAATTTTCAGTCAAACAGAAACACTACTAAAAGCAAAAAAAGGCACCTTCCAAGCCCTTTGGTGTTTGTGTTCCCGAAACCACTGGAAACGATTCTGTAGTTCAGAGTATATTTCCTGGAGTGTCAATTGTTTGTGAGGACTGCCATAGATAGCCAGTTTGATGAGGATCGGTAATGGGGTTGTTGGCCTTTCTCCTGGAGGTGGGTCAGGCAGTGCATAGAGACTGATGGGCTCGTCACCCGAAAGTCCAAGCTGTTTGCGTAAGTAGGGCCCGGCGTCTGGAAAAGAGGTGCGCTGGTCACCGGTAGGCGAGGCGGAGAAAGTAGAGATGTTTGGGTGCCGGTTGGTGGCAGGAACTGGGGATGCCGAGGAAGAAAACCGCTGCGAAGTCTCTCGAGATGGAATGGCGACGGGTGCATGGGTATCATCAATGACCTCGGGCGATAGTAGACCATCTGTTGAATGGCCTTGAGGGGTGCGATAGTAATATCCACTGCTATTCGAGGGTTGCTCCCCATATCGGACATATTCGAGACCGAGACGATGCTGTCCGTAGTAAGCAGGGTAGTGTGGATGTGTGGCGGGACGAAGTGGGACGGAGGGCTGAGAGTGCTGGGACGGAGATTCTAGAAAGTCATGACGGCGTTGTGGACTGGAGGAAGAGGAGGAGGAGGGAGTGCTCCAGTTGCTTCCGACGCTGTGGTGTGACTCTGCGGGGCTGCCCTCGCACGGATATCCTTGCTGCAAGAAGCAGATAAGTGAAAATAAATAAATGAATTAAAAAATAAAGGGCTTACCAGTTGTATATTGTGGTTTGGTGGGTCATAATATAAGTTGCTACCTCGCGGGTGCAACGCGGGATAGGCCTGAAGCTCCGCCTGGGGAACCCTCGGTGGCACATATGGGGCGTCTTCGAATGGCTCTAGACCGTGCACGGTCCCTTGATCAGAAGTTGCAAAGTTGAAACGGCCCATGTTCGGGGCTCCCGAGTGTCCTTCGCCACTTCCGCCGGCAGCGGGAGCGCCGATATGGCCAGCCCTATCGGCGTTGCCATCCGAAGACTGGATGAACACGTTTTCGGGTTGTAGTGTGAGAGAATCCAGGGAGGTAGATCTCCACTGTGTTGGGGAGCCACCAGACATGCCAACCACTTCATCGTTGGAAAAATAATAAGTGGACCCACAAAACCAAATACACGGACAACGCGCGATGACACGACAACGGCCGGATTGGTCCCGCGAAGGAAGGCGATAAGATAAAACGTGTGAGGTAAGCAAACCCGAATCGGCAACTTCCGAGTGGCGGAACGTACCAGAGGTGTACGACAGGCGCTGCATCGCGAGAGGGGACGGGCAAGTGGGGAGAAGGTTTTGTAGGTGCGCGGTCGGGGTATTCCACTTGCTTTATTCCTGGTGAAGCGGTCTGGCTTTTAAGCCCCTCCGGCATCTGTGACTGTCACTCCTCAAAGTTACCCAAGAAGGCTAAAAGTGAGACCATGCTGCACGGGTTAGATCGCCGTGATTGTGTCTCAACGTGCGAAGTGCGTATGTCAGCAGCTCAAGCTGGCAGCCCGCACGGTGGGGAC
>JBBPLJ010000036.1:20282-38990 GCA_038089715.1 Veloporphyrellus conicus
ATTTCTACAATAAGCCGGATGAGCGCCGTTACGACTGGGTCTAATCGCTTTACTCGCCTGGGGTACTGCATAATTCGAGCCCTAGATTAAGAGTGAAGCTTGAACATGAGCAATGGATTAACATCAGCTAGTCGGAGACTCACTTCCACTCAAGAATACGTCGCCAATCCTGACATGCTTGACTACCTCATCAGTCGAATCCCAGACCTTCCGCCTTCCGAGATGACTTGTGGTAGGAACGCTGTGATTCTGGAGCGAGGCTTGCATGAAAATACACGTAATTTGGTCTTTGAACCAAATCCAGATAACATTAAGATAGTCTTCACGGAAAAGGAGTTGGAGAGCAGAGGCCTGACCCGACATTATGATCGAGGCTAGGGTATTTCAGGTCTGCCACCCATCACGTCCATGCCTTTATACCTTTGCTGGAGGAGCTTTGGCCGAATGAGTTTGGGTCAAGGACATTTAGGCTCAAAGTAAGAGCGAGCCCCGCCGGCCCGGTGAAAAAATAACCCCTGGCTCGGCTTTTAGTTGTAGCCCTGATCTTTCACCCAATTCTCGCTTGAAAACCGATAATGATCCTTCAGCTGGAACTGCTTCAATCACTGATCCGGATTCGGGGAACATACCAAACCACGTGACGCGTTTTGCACACAGTCCTTAGTAAGCGAA
Source organism: Veloporphyrellus conicus (assembly GCA_038089715.1). NCBI lineage: Eukaryota > Fungi > Basidiomycota > Agaricomycetes > Boletales > Boletaceae > Veloporphyrellus > Veloporphyrellus conicus. Next base: position 20,955 of record JBBPLJ010000036.1, read on the forward strand.
TTTATGACGAGTGTTAGAGATGCATCGATGGATGTTTGAACCCTGTAGTTCCTATAGAATGTTGCGTGCAAGAGTAAATAATGCATCGTTCAAAACACCGCCAAGATCAACATGATGATAGTGCAAGGGTATTATCACAGCAATTTTTCCACGATGCCCCCAGGCTCCTCACTGCCCATGAAAAGCTAGGCAATCATAGTTTACTCACTTCTGGCAAGACTTTGAAATCGCAGCCCGTCTTTGCCCTGACTTCTTCCAAAGTAGCACCCTCTTGCAGTTCCGCTAGTTCCAACACGCCGTTCTTGCGGTCCACATTGAAGACGGCAAGTTCTGTAATGATCTGGCTGACAGTCCGCGCACCAGTAAGAGGAAGGCTACATTGTTCGAGAATCTTTGGGGTGCCATCTTTCGAACAATGCTCCATCACTACAATCACCTTGGTCTTGTCGGGATTGGAGACAAGATCCATCGCTCCACCAATACCTACGCAGGGTGCATCGCTCGAGGTGAGAGACCTGGCAAAATAGTTTGACCATAAATATATACCTTTAACCAGTTTACCGGGAATCATAAAATTGGCGATATCACCAGCCTGAGAAACTTGCATAGCCTATAAGGAGAAGGATACACAAGCAAGGGCAGACAGAATGTCAGACAAACTCACACCCAAGATCGCAACGTTCATGTGGCCACCGCGAATCATCGCAAACGACTCGCTGGAATCTGTCCTCGGCGTCAGTCCAGGAGAATCCATCCTTGAGACATACGTACCAAAGAGGGATGCACCAGGGACCAGAGTAACAGTTTCCTTTCCGGCATTAATTAAATCCCTTCAGATAGTGATCAACAATTTGAAAACAAGCAGGCCACCAACTCCATGGCACTCACGAGTCAACTTGATCCTTGGTAGGGTAGGGTCCCAGTCCAAGGATACCGTTTTCACTCTGCAACCAGACGCGTACACCTTCCGGCAAGTGTTCAGGCACCAGTGTTGGCATACCGATTCCAAGGTTGACGTAGAAGCCGTCCTGGATCTCCTTTGCAGCGCGTTTGGCAATCTTGTGTCTCTGAGCTAAAGCTAAAGCTTTCTCGGGGCTTAACGCTTCACTTTGCCCTGCCGATTCGCTCGGAGCTAGCGTCACAAACTCGATGCTCTTAGGTTCGGTCGCAGGAACCACGCGATCTACATATATACCGGGAATGTGGATAGTATGAGGATCCAAGGAACCGACGGAAACGATTTCGTCAGCCTGATGCTTGAGTGAGCAGCAATCGCGAATATCAAGACCATCAACATACTTCGACAATGGTTAATTTAGCGTTTTTTGCCATTGCAGTGCTAAAGTTGTTTTGAGCAAACCTACAGCAAACGTGACGTTCAGACACTGTCAACCGGTGCTCGATCTCCTCTCTCACCTGAAAACACAGTTCCCAACCTCATCGACTTTCCAGGCCCTGATGAACGCAACATCACCGGCAATGGCGGTCTCCATTACATGCCTGCGACCGTTAAACTCTCGCACCTCCTTCTTGATGCCAGGTAGTTTGACACCGCTCGCGAAGCCACCTTCGTTATACCTCATGGGTATCGCACCTTCCTCCACTGCAGTCGAAGCTCCAGTAGGCGTGAAGAATGCGGGTATACCGGCAGCATGAGCACGTATACGTTCTATGAGACTACCTTGAGGACAAAGCTCCAACGATACTTCGCCCTTGAGATACATTGCCTCGAAGGCCTTGTTCCTGACAAGAATACGACAATGATTGAAGCACGGTCGGTTGGAAGAGGTAAATGGACTGACCCTCCTGGGTATGATGCGATAATCTTGTCTATCTGCTTGGTATCGAATAGCCTTCCTGTGGAAGGCTGAGTTGCCAGTTTGTGTGGAATGGAAGATGTCATGCGTACCGAGACCTCTGCCCCCTGCTCCTGCATTGTTGGAGACGGCAGTCAGATTGCGAACGTCGTTTCTCTTTCCGAGTGCCGAGATCAAGGTATCTGGAACCACGTTTGTGTTGAATAAATAGCGTAGCCACTAGCTTCTCTTGAAGCGCACCTGGGATACCGGCAAGCCCAAATCCTATCAACGTTCTTAGCGACCAGGCTCACGCGGACGAGACGGAACCGAGACTCACCCCCAGAAAGCAACACATCACCAGACTTGACGTCTTTGACTGCCTCATCGACCGATGCCCATACTTTTGATCTAGGCGTCCGCACGGGTGTGCTGTAGCTTTTGAGACTGAGTACAAACCGCGGTCCAACAAGACGTGGTCCGAGTCTAAGGACGGGCGTAAAGGCCGCCCTTTGCATCCGCACGCCCAACATGGTTACTGTAACGAATCTGAAAGCAGGGACCAAAGGGAAAATACAAGACAAGGCAGACGCTACACGCTTATATTGGTATGCACACGGTAGGAAAACCGGACCTCATCCGCCGAGTTGCTGTTCAGCTGACCTGTCTAGACAGTAATACATCCTGATTACATAATCGGGTCTTTAGCGTCTCCTCGCAGGCCCTTTTGGTCTGGCAAACGAGGCACCCGAAAGCGGCGGCCGTGCAAAAGCATCATCTTTCCCACCGCTGGGTCCATCCTCGTTTATAGACAGCTCCTCCTTGAGGAAGGCCGCCGTCAGCTCTCTGGGATCAGAGGTCTCTATCTTTCTGGACGCAAGCACGAAACCACGTTCCTCGCCCAAAATATCTTTCACTTGTCTAAAAATGCTCAAAGCACCTGTCGAGTAAACCATGCGGGACTTGACTGGCGAAGTGGTTGGGCAGGCATAGATGAACGCTATGTTCGAATCAACGTCAGTATCAACCACGGGTACCAAAAAATCCCGCTGACCGATATCACGTCCGTTGGGTGAGGCGTCCTGCCAAGCGAACAAGCAGTAGGCTGGAAAATCATCACATTTTCTGTCGCGTGAAAGATAACCATCGACACATACAAGGCTCTGAGGAAGGAATATTCACGGAGAGCGCGTTGACATCGTCGATGGGTACACTGCTGCTCAACACGATCTGTTCCGACTCATTTATTTGCTAAGGCGATCGGGCGAATATGAGTGCATGCGAGCCACGATACCTCGCTGAACGAAACTGACCAGAATCACGAGATGGTTGCCTTCCCCAACGCGGAGCTCTCCTACGGCCCCTCGGGCATCCTCGACCCACGTGTACCCGACTTTCTGGTTTCCAAGGTGATTCTGCCTCGCTCTGCTGCCCTCATAGGTAGCACCTGCTTCCCTTTCGGCCGCTTTGATGTCTGCTATCTCTCGCTCTCTTGCACTCAAGGGTTTGGGCGCGGCCTGGTGCCGTTTGTGAGCGGCGTAAGCAGCTGGCGTGACATCTGATTTGACCGTCGCAAACAGACTGTCGGTAAACACAGTCGATCCGAGGGATTTCGTGAGTGCATTGCGGGTCGAGGCATAGAGCATCTAAGTAACGATGGTGGTATTAGCGGGTCATCCAGAACGAGACGAGGCGTGTAGCAATCAAGACGAGAAACTACCTTTTGCCTGACCTGCGCTGCATCGGGGACGTAACTGATAAGCAGCCACTCTGATGGGGGATTGTCCAGGCGTGCGAGTATGTAGCACGGAATCCTATCCTCTAAATGATCTTGGAGGAGCACAAGATCATCATCAAGGGAACCGGAAGCGCCGATCGACGCGACTGGTACAAGGGATTCTGTAACGAGTGCGACCGGGTAAGCTTCACGCTCGGTTGATGGATGAGACGACTTCGCACCGTTCTCAATGCTGACTTTGATGAATCGGACGTCCTTTGTCTCTACAGCGGCGGAGAACGCTTGTGTAAGTTTTTCGGATGCTCCGATGCCAGAGGCGGTCGCGGCAGCCATGGTGTGTAGATGAGAGTTACTTGTGAAGCCTTCAGGAGGCTGTTCAAGGTGTTACATATGAGTTGATCTCAGGCAATGAGACACTTGGCTTGAATCCGTGCTACCAGCTTGATTGCAAGAAAACTCTACGAAGATGAAAGTGGTCTACGTTATACATTATCGGAATCTATCGTTACAGTTCACTATAGATGCAACATATGTAGGTCGTATTGGAGATCGCTGGAAACAACAATCAAAAAGGTGTCCGTATGAAATGATTGACGCAGGTGGGAATGGGTAACTTCATTGCATCCCCAGGGACCCCATGAAACTCGAGAGATCCAGGCTTTCGTACTCGTCCTCTGCTGGGAGGTCTTCGAGACCTTGCAAGAGATTCTTCTGAGTGACAGGTCCAGACGTTTCCTTTGTTTTCTTCTTTGCTGCCGCAGTTACGTCCTCCTCCTCCGATGTACGTCTAAAGAGATCTAGAACAAGGTCGGTGTCCATCGATGAGAGGCCAGCATTTTGTTGTGTGACGACCGAGTGAGCAATATTGAGCTTGAATCGTTGCAAACTGCGAGATGAATGAGTGAACGGTTCAATATCAAGAGTATCACCCATACCCCATGATTTTCTCCTCCAGGGTTCCTTTCGTGATTAGCCGATAGACATTAACAACTTTCTTTTGACCAATACGGTGAGCTCGGTCCATGGCCTGCAAATCTTTCATCGGGTTCCAGTCATGCTCCACGAAAATGACAGTATCAGCCCCGGTCAAAGTAAGTCCTAACCCTCCAACGTGTGTAGTCAAGAGAAGACAGTCGATACTTGGGTCCGAGTTGAATGTTTGGACGATAGCGTGGCGCTTATTCGGATCTGTCCCACCATCAAGGCGCATATACGTGACGGAAGGCATGTGGTGCTTGAACAAGTCATTTTCAATGATATCCAGCATCTGTTTCATCTGACAAAAGATGAGAGCACGATGCTGCGAGAACGCTCCACTTGAGGATTCCGAAAATCCTTCGGGCTCGGCTTTGCCTCCTTCGGCAGTAACCACGGTACCCCCGATGCCGCAGTCACTCAAAAGTTGGCTGGGGATGTTGATGAATAAACATTTAAAAGAAAACGACATTCAAATCGACCTACCGTAGTGCTTGTAGCTTTGGCGCGTGCTGAATATCGCTCAGCTTGTCAACATTACATCCAACCTTGGCTAGGGCCGCCGTGACTGCATCATTGTTTGACTTTAGGACAAGTGAGGGATGGTTGCAGAGTTTGCGGAGATATTGCAACGATTGGAAAACGTGCTGTTGCCCACCGTCCTTTTCAGGTTGCCCTGAAGTCGTCGATTGAATGACACCCTCGACTTCCGCCTTCACTTCCGACTTCGAGAAATCGTCGTAGAGAATCTTCTGCACCTCGGAGAGCTCGCAGTAGTAGTCCTGAATGATCTTTGGGGGTAAGTCATTCAACACGTCTTCTTTCAAGCGACGAAGCAGGAAAGGTAGAACTTGTTTATGCAAGGCTTCTAGCGCCAAAGCGGCTGGAAGAGAATGCAACCTCAGTCGCGTTTAAGAGGACAATAGTAATCAACCTACCAGCTTCACCTGTCTTCGCTTTCCCATCTCGACCCGAAAGAATAGGCTTGCCAAACCGCTCGTTGAATGAGGTCTCTGTACCAAGGAATCCGGGCATCAGGAAATCGAACAAACTCCAGAGTTCCAGCACATTGTTTTGGATCGGAGTCCCCGACAAGATTAATCGGTGCTGCGCCTGGATAGCTTTAACTGCTTTTGTCAACTTTGTCTTCGCGTTCTTGATAACGTGCCCTTCGTCAAGTATGCAGTAGAGCCAGTTGATATCTTCCAAACTCCCAATGTCATTGCGAACAACTTCGTATGAGGTAATGACAATGTCCATGGTGGGTACCTTGGAAAGAAGTTTTGTTCGCTCTTTCGAACTACCAGTGTAAAGGATAGGTCGAAGGTTTTCCGCGTATTTCAGGATCTCGTAATACCAATGTCCAGTGAGCGTGGGCGGGCAGATGATCAACGAGGGTAGGTGAACTGAATCGGGAAATTCTGTCCCTTGGCATTTCTTGGCGCGTTCAGCGTGTTTACTCGCCAATATACAAATTGACTGAAGTGTCTTTCCAAGACCCATATCTGCGGACATGGCCGTGAATTGTAGTGTTTAATTTGTGACAAGCAGTGGACTAAGCTCACCATCGCAAAGGATACCATGTAGTTGATACTTCGCGAGGAAGGCAAGCCAGTTGACACCCTCTTGTTGGTACTTGCGTAGCTCTGCATTAATCTTAACGGGGATTACATAGGGCTCGACTTTGCTCCCATCAAGCAGTTGCGTTAGGAACTGTCTCTCCTCTTGTCGGCGCTTTAACAGCTCCTCAGGGAAACCAGGTGGCTCTGGTAGACCAGCCTATGTGCACTGTTTGGAAACGGACAGACTCTCAATAGGGAGTATTTACCTCTAGTGGAACCATCTTCACAAGCGATGCGAACGTATTGGTTGCTGTTGATCGGATATCGTCGTCTGGATCGCTCATTCTTCCGAGCACAGGGACAATGAGGAATATAACGTAGGGGAGTGCCTTGATATCAAGTTTCTGTACAACATCTGAGACCACGAGGTGAGCTTACATCCCGCGACAGATAGGTGCAGCTGGTGACGCACGATAAATCGCTTCAGCAGCCCCTTGTCTATTCGAAAGTACGACGGCATCTCCGATCAGGGGAACAAGTTGTTCTATTACAAACCGCATAGCTTCCGCAGTCATGACCTCACAAACGGTAGCAAAACATCGCGCAGCCGTCTGCCGAATAATCGCAAACTTGCTTCGAAGAGCAATTGCAATGGGAGGGAACAGCTCGGCAAGCTTGGGCCATAATGTAGGATCGAGCGCGGGTGAAATGGCCTCGAGAACGCTCAAGGAGTCAATGACATCCTGGCCGTACTGCTTTTCCATAGAAATGTCCGCCTCTTGAGGAGATTCTGTTCATCGTGATGAGAGTCAATACGACCATGAAAAATAGTTTCCATCGTACCTACACTACACGCGCTCAATAGACCACCAGCCATAGACTGCCACATCTTGGGGATAGCTTCGAGGAGGCGCGGTCCGAATTTCGCTGATAAGCGATCAAACGCAAGGCCAGCTCCCCTTCTAGAAAGTCTCGCCTTCGCAGCTTCGTCTTCTGACCTTGTAGGCCTTTCCTTGTCTTGTGTCTCCTTTCCCCCTTTACTCGGCGCGATTTTCGACCATATCTGTAGCGTAAGAATGCCTTTATAAATCGTCCGTGAATATGCAAACGTTGGCGTCTGTTCCACATCCTGACAGAGAAACGTGCACAGATTCTTCACAATCTTATCCGGAGGCTGGTTGATGTTGTGTTGAACACAAAATTCGATGAAATTGGCAACAGCAGTTGCAGAACGTTTTTGAAGGTCCAGATTGTCCTCGTTCTGTACGTTTATGAGTGACAATCCAAAAATAGAAACCACGAACTCACCTTGATGCCGTTCATGATACCCTTCACCACAGGGCTCACCTTGTCCGGGGTGCTTCTAAATGCCACGAAAGCTGCCGCAAACGCGGCCGAAACACGAGTATCATGCTGGGCCTTTACTTCGGCATAATGCTCGATGCTCTGCACAACCTTACGTCTCTTTTCAGTAATGACGCCTAACTCGCGCTTCTTGGTTCTCCCAAGGCTATCCTTGAGTTTTGTGTACATAGCGCCTACAGCCTCATGTGCAGTTTCAATAGTGAAGCAATCAGACCTGCTGCCCGTGATGTCAATCTCGTTTCCAAGGTGGGGGATGAGCGAGATAGGGATTTTGCAGTCACTCGAGAAGCAGTGTAGTAGTGAATAGCACTCGGCATGTATGCGGTGAAGAGTAAATGCCATTTCGTGATATGCCGTTGGAGAAGATCCTTGCAGGAAAGCAAGCGCTCTTCCGCTGATTTCACCGGCGAGAGGGAAATTGTCGAGGATTGGGTCAGGTGGGGACGATGTGTCGTATGTGTGTGCCCATTCTTCGGCTACTATAGCAGATAAAAACTTCTGTAGCATGCTCGTGGAGTCCATATAGTGGATAAGAATTGGCTGGAAAAGTTCTTCAACAGACTAAAAAGATTGATTTAATTCCATGATCATAGGGTATAAACGGCTGCATACCTTTGATGGCCAATATACAATGAGGTAGGCGAGGGCAGTTGCTGTAGCGATTCGAGCTTGTAGTATAAGTTCCGAAGAGACGAGGGCCAGATCTTGGGCAATCATGTTCTTGTCGACATTATGTCTCTCGGGAGCTGCATTAGTCCCATCCTCCGCAAATGTTGGGTGATGGAATGTTGACGTGTCGATAGGAACACCGAGAGGTGTCATCAGGACTGCGTACCATTCAAGTACCGTTTGCTGCTTCACCGTCTTCTTTATCAGACCTGGCGTACTGGAGACGACTTCGAGTGCCGTTCGCCAACTAGCGAGCGACGCAGATCTTATGTCTGGGCGCTCTTCAACAATAAGATTCTGGAAAAGGAGGCGCAGGAAGGGAGTAGCTATCCAGTCGCGAGGGAGCGACGACACCGTCATAAAAGACGACAAAGTCTTCACCACAGCCAGACGGACGTTGGGGATCGTATGCCGGAAAAATGGGAACAATGTGGGCGCAAGGTCTGATAGCGGAAGGCTAACAGAGACATCGAGATATTAGCAAAGAGGATCGGAGACGATTGAATACCTACGATAAGTTTGAATCACCGAGGATCTCGATAACTTTGCTGTAGGTAACCAATTTGCCTGCCAACAATGAACGACTTGAAGGGAATCATATAATAAATTGCACACACCCAACAAATCCATAACAGCTCCGACACTAGAACTTAAATCATCCCTCATGTCCCGTAAACAAGTCCACAGCACGGCTAAAACTCGACTAAGTGAATCCGGTAGCCGTTCGACTAGGTGGCTTGCCACAGGTAGCAAACAAGTTGCAGCCACCGCCCGGACGTCATCATCGCGATCGCTGAGCCTAAGGAGAGTATTTAGTAACCTAAATTGTCTTATGCTGAGGAAGCCGATATACCCCAGAACAGCAGCATCCACCACTCCTGCCAAGATCGCCTTACCCGCATCGTCCGACTCCTCGTCTTTTGTGGCGTCAAACAAATCACTTCTGACCGCGACTTCATACTTGACCCCTAGGAGACCGGCATGGCGCACCTCCCAGACATGGTTTCGGTCATCCTTCCTCCCTCCTTTGGCCTTTGACGGGAGGGTGAATTCTTGTCTGATCATTTCCAGAAGGATGGAGTGTACATGGCCAACGGAACGAAGGGGCATGTGCAATAAAAGAGAGGCGAGTGTCTGAGAGACCGTTTCACGGACGGGTGCAACAACCTGGGTTGCTTTAAGTATGAAATTTAGCCAAAAAGTGTGCTTTCACACACCTGGTCAGAAACAAAGTCTCCAAAGCGATCAAGAATGAAAACACAAAGAAGCTTCGCCGCCAAGTGATTGCACCACTCTTCGTGTGTCCGCGCGTTTTCTTCCGAGGAAACACCATCTGTGTGCAGTGGTCAATGGAGTGATAGAAACAGGTCGAGAAAAACAAACCTTTCATCCCGCCGGATGCACCTTGTGCTTTGAGTAATTCTCGCAATGCCATCGCTGCTCCGTGACGAGTCTCCCATGTGGGCGAGAACAGATCGACTTCAAGAAGACCGATGATCCCGCCCCATACCCATGACCCTTGAGGGACTTCGAGGGCATTGAACTGTTGAGGGGACTTTGGAGAAACGGCCCCACCCTTCGACGGATCGATGACAACCTTCTCAGAAGGGGGGCCTTTCACAGGAGGATTTGGGCTATCCAAACGCGACTTTGGTGGTTCATGGGCTTCCGTAGACACAAGGCGTGCTCTACAGAACGGTCAGCGAGATAAAGACCAATAAACAGTGACTTACTTGTTGGATGGCCCAGTAGCAGTAGTGCTGTAGCGTGCGCCGGCACCAGAAGGGGGTGGAGGGGGAGCAGCAACAAACGCCGAGCTCCCTACCTTTCGCTTCCGTTTAAGTCGATTGCGCTCGCGAGCTGAAAGACCACTCAAATCATCGGCTTCTGCGGCCGGGGTGGCCGGAGTGATAGGAGAAGGTACAACAGGAGTGCTAGAATGGGAGCGAGCTGGTGGGGAGCGCTCTTTCCTGAGGTTGAAGTCGACTTCCATCGGGGAGGTGGACGATGGGAAATCCTCTCTGTTGATTGGTGCATCAGCTTCACTCGCGGCGTCGACCTCAGGCTCGATCGCAAGCTCTTTGTCGATGTCCATATCGTCGGCGCCGACGCTATGGAGGAAATCAAGGCCGAGGCGGCCCATAGCTTCCGCACGGGCACGCTTCACCTCTGCGGAGTTGGCGAGTATACCAACGGGTTTTGTAAACTCTTTTCCAGAGGAGGCCAGAAGGAGGACACCTTTCTGCATCAACTCCTCGACGGAGAAAGGTGGGAAATCAGGAGGAGTCACGGGAAAGTCCTCTGGGGGTTTAATATCATCTGACTGAGGACGCCAAACAGGTACAAGTGTAAAGATTTGTGAGAGGGCACTAGAGGCTGCCGATCTCGTGTCGTAGCTCTTTGAATGTAAGAATGGTAATATCTAGGCGATAGAAGAGCTCTATGACGCTCAATGAAGGAACAAACTTAAAAGGCTCACGCGGGCGACGACAGCCAAGAGCTCGGACCAAGCTGATGTGTCACCGATGGACGCGTGCTGGCGATTTGACTTGAAGTCGTCCTCGATGGGGACATCGGTGATGAGGCTTCTTGCGGCAAGCTGAGCGAGCTGTTTGGCGGCGGTGTTCCTCACGGATGTCGATGAACCGGTGTCGAGTAAAAGGAGGAGCCGGTCCAAGCTGGAGAGAGGGCGGGATGAGCCCGATGAGAGGACGGAAGGGGGAGATGACACACCGGGATGTCATGTCTCAAAAAGGAATACGGGCTGCGCCGGGGGGCGGGCCGGATGCAGAAATGGGTTACTTTGGGAGGAAAATGATCGTCTGGGGAACTTTCTCACGGTTGTTCCTTCGCAGTTGTCCTTTTTATCTTCGTCCCCGCGTGACCCAGAAATACATCTTGTCACACCCCTGTCACACTCACTAACCGCTGCACGTGGCATCTTTTCGTCTCGTGCATGGCAAACTTTGTCGACCGGCTGAGCGCGTATGCAGCCCTCGTCCTCGCGCCAGGTGCACCCAACGATGCTGCCCTGGGCCAATCAGACTTTCATTCCGCCGTGCGCCAGCTGCTGGTTGCCCGCTCCATATCTACTGATCTGATCGCAACGATGGACGGCTTCATCAACATTGCGCACCAGAGAATGTCTTCTTCTGATGGCTCCACAGCATTTCAATGTTGGCGCATGTTGTATATAGACGCCTCCATCCTCAAGGCGCTCGCCTGCGCGTCAATGCCCGGCTTGCAGGAGGACGTTGTCAGGCAGTGCATCTCAACATTGGATCATGCCATCATCATTGCAGGAGCTGCCGACGATGACGGGCGGCGTGATTATGTTGTGCACGACATTATCAAACAGCTGCAGTCCATCATACCTCGTCGCAACCCCAGCAACGCGGTCTTCATCGCCAAATCAGTGCCGTCTACTCCGCGTCCTGTCTCCACTTCCAGAAATAGCATACGCACCCTTGCTGCGCTTCCATCTATTGTTACTGCCCAAAAGCACTGGAGTCGGTCCCCGTTCGTCATACGTGGATACGCCGACAATTGGCCTGCCATGCATCAGCCACATCAATGGGCGTCTCTCTCATACCTATTCTCCGTGACGGGCCCTGGCCGGACAGTTCCTGTAGAAGTCGGAGATGACTACCGGGCCGACGACTGGTCCCAGAAAATGATGAGCTGGGAGGAATTCCTTTCTTCGCTAGACCCGTCAGCGGTCCGCGCGCATCGCCACCATCATGCCCTCTACCTGGCTCAACACAATCTTCTGATGCAATTTCCTCCGTTACGGCAAGATATCGTTATCCCCGACCTCGTCTATGCCTGTCTCGACTCGCCTGATTTTCCAGCCTATGAGCCACCATCGCACGTAATACTAAATACTTGGTTCGGCCCCAAAGGAACAATATCACCCGCTCATACGGTAAGTGGGTATGCACTCGCTAGCCGAATCGAGAGTCAGCCGGCTTGTTATAGGACCCGTTCTTCAATTGCTATGGTGAGCCCACGTGACGTGCCGTTTGTTGAGATATACCGCGAAACTTGAGCTTCCCACGTTCTAGTGCAGGTAGTCGGTCGCAAGACTGTTTGGCTGGCACCACCTGCTGTTGCGGCAGCCATGTACCCTCAATCGCCCCCGCCCGGCGCTGAGAGAAACCATAACCCGGCAGCCAACACGACTAGCCCGCTGTTGAGCAACACGTCTCAGGTGGACGTGTTCACGGCACACGGAATGGAGACGTCTCAGACTGCTTTCCCTTTGTTTTGGAACACGGTACCTGACGAGGCGTCTTGCGTGACGCTGGATCCTGGTGACCTCTTGTTCTTCCCTCCGGGATGGTGGCATGCTATGCGGAGCGAGGATGTGAGCTTCTCCGTGTCAATGTGGTTTTAGATGAAATCCGGCGGTTTGCCTCGTGGTTCTTAATGAACGGACGAGTTCAGCGGTGTTCCTGGTAGAATGGTGATGTGTATCAGGTTGAATGTCACAGGGACACTCCACGACAGTCAATGTGTGTATTAGTAGCGTGTGTGTACATACATCGCTTTTCAAGCACCGGTCGCAACCGAGTTGAGGTCAACTGCCAATCCAACTGTGGACCGCTGGGAACATATCCGTCCCCCCTCCGGCTGCTCCAGGTCCACCAACGACGCCACGTCCTCCTCTCTCCCGTCCCCCCATGTCCTCGTCGGACGCTGGCCATGTCGTTGCGCACACGTCTCCGTTCCCGAGCACTCGGCCAAGTGGCACTCTATCGCCTTCGCCTTCCGCTTCACTGACTGACCAACATCTCGCGGATGCCTTGGCCAACTCCCCAGACAATGGAGCGACCTTGGATTTCACCCACAAGGGTCTCAGTGATGTCGGAGAGGACGGTGCCGAGCGTCTAGCCACCGCCGGCAGGAATGACCAACATATTTCAATCACCAGGTCTGCTCTTTTGCGGCGACACGTTCATGGCACGCACTGAACTACGGACCTTCATTGCATCAGAATTGCGCTCGGTTATAACCGCCTTGCAACGCTCCCAACGGCGTTCGCACTCTTGTCACGTCTACGTTATCTCAACCTCAAGAACAACAGCTTTTCTGTTTTCCCGGATGTCGTACGTCCTGCACCGCTTCGTGTTGCTTTCCTGGCGTCTAACATGCCTACAGTTGACCGTAATTCCCTCTCTAGAAATCCTGGACATTAGCAGGAACAAAATTAAACGCTTACCAACTCAGCCCGGCTCGCTTTCAAAGCTTCACGTGTGTTTCTCGAACTAGTCCACTGATCTAGTTCAAGCCATGTTCTGTTTCTAGGTTTTGTGCATCTCACGCAACAGGATCACTCGCCTCCCAGGATACCTAGCTGATTTTGGCAGTCTAGATGTATTGAAAATAGACCATAATCCCATCGAGTGGCCACCGAAATCAATCATCGAAACGGACAGCCCCCCGAACGACTCACACGCCATGAAGGACTGGATCCTGGCGTTACAAAGGTGGTTACGGGAGAACAGCCAACCCCGTTTGGACACCAGACCCAAGCCCAGCAGAGAGTCATTCATGAGTGAACATGCTGCTCTTAATCACTCTATGTGAGTCCAATTTGATATTTTCGGTGTCGATCCTTAGAAATAAATCCTTTTCAGCGAGGAGAGTTTACAGTCCTGGACAGCACTAGGAGAGGAAGACTTCTCGGGGGGGCCCACGCCACATGCCTCGACCTTCTCTGTTGACGACCATTTCCCTTTACCTCCGATTCCATCAAGTTCCAAGTCTGCCATAAGTACGCGCTTCGAACGACCGCCACCCCTTAGGCTCGGCGCATTGCCACCGTACGACCCTCCTCTTCGTTCCGCCTCCCCTGAGAGCTATTTGCCAACTCCTGAAGAGTCCGTGTCGTCAACCGACGATGATCATACTACCGTACCTGATGGTTTCCACCATCAAAGACACGGTTCCTTCACGCGTAAAAGTCGTGATCGTCGGCCTGCATTGTTCGGCAGGAAGAGTATCCCAGATTTGGGCGCCTCGCCTCGCCTCTATGACCAGGGTCATGGTGCACGATCACTTGGTTCGGCCCCGTCAGTTGTTCCTCTCGTACCATCTTCATCGACGAATGGAGCGCTACGTGACGACTTCACCATGCCCTCCCCTTTAGCGCATCGACAAGATTCTTCGTCTTCGTCTTCCGAGGCATCTTCACATCATAAAATCCAGAAACAATGTACGACAACACCCCCGTCATCAGCATCGCCAACCTCCGCGGAGCGCCCACACCCGGTCCCCGACACCGAACGACACGCTTATTTCAAGCGCCTCTCTGCTTTTCCCGCAAATACTATATCCAGTAACCTACCATCTCCCTTGCGATCCCTGGTTGAATGCGCCCGCTCCCTCTATTTCTCCGTCTCCCAGGTATACCAGGCACTTTCTCACTACATTACCTATACAGTCAACCAGAAGCTTTCATCGGTCCTTCGGAAGGTCACTGACCCGGCGTATACTTACATGACGCAGCTTAACGGCGCCCTCGAGCGGTTTGATGCTGTTGCCAAAAAGACGACACCTGGGTCATTGCTATGCAGGGCATTGGTAGAAAGCAGTAGGGATTCGGCCGCTGTGTTTGGAAAGGCAATCGCGATGCTTTCCCTGCAGCTCAAAATTTTAGCATCACGAGATGACGATCGATATATGCGCTCACTTGTTCTCATATTCTACGGAGCAGCTGCCGAGATTTCATATGCATGGCGAAGTATGGTCCCTCACATGGAAGCCATTAAGCCCTACTTGTCAGACCCCCGCCGAATTGCTCCTTGCAAGACAAAAGGTCCCCTGGCGTCTCATATTGATCCTTTGTCACCTTCTGTCCATGTAGGGTCGTCGCAACTCCCTGCGTTCCATCACAATGTCCCAATTGCGAGATCACGTCCCACGGCTACTACTCTTGGGAGAGTTCGTACTACTCGGCGGCATGCCGGATCATTCAGTTCGAAGGATGTAGAGATTGGGAAATCATTACCGTCTTATGATCTACCCCTGCCGCCCACCCTCCCAAATGGTATACCGCCACCAATTCGGCGTGCTGGGCAAAAATGTCCGGCTGCCCCACTATCTGCGCCGACTGCTAGTCTTGTGCCCTTGTCTGCGGCAGGAGGAATATCCCATGGTGTTCCACCTCCGATGTCAGCATCATCCCTCCCTCGTTCTACATGGTCAACTCGGAATGGACACTCGCCACAAGTATCACAAACCTCCTTGACAGCTTCATCTCCGTCTCCGTCTCCGTCTGCGTCGCCTCAGGTTCCTACACTCCGACCAACACTTGAGATTCCACCGTCCAGAACGTTAGTTGATAACGATGCCCTAGACTCGATGGAGACCGCAGTGGATTCCGCCCCAGTTGTATGGGAGCTTATGCAAGACATGGTAGAGACAATGTCGGAGACACCAGGGTTAAGTGGAGATTTCCGCGATTTGATTGACAAAGCTAGAATCGTTACGGAGCGTCTGCGGGTCAACATTGTTACTGTGCGTGCTGGAGATCCGACTGCTGACAGGAACGCACTACGGGATAACGCACACTTGTTTGTAAAGGTGAGTCAACTTTGTTCCGATATCACTCTGCGTATATTCGCATCGCGGTTGGTATTTTCTTATCCTTTTCGGTAGATTGTTGTAAAATTGTCAAACTTCATCAAGACCTACGGTTCCTCGCATGCAGTTTTCCCAGACCTCCGTTCTAAGATGGTGTCTCTCACTAATTCGACGCAGGAATTCGTCATGCTTCTGCATGTGTCATCTTTTTCTCCTTCAACTACTCTTCTGCCATACTCGCCAATGACCTCGGGGCCGGTGCATTTTGCAAGTGCGACTGCCAATTTCCGTGGGCCGGACGACAAACTCGGAGCCAGCCTCTCGCGTAGCTGGAGCACGCATCAACCCAAGGCTCTCAAGCTGGTTGCGCCTGGGTCAGCGAGTCTCCCACGTAGCGCGCTCCCAAACCAATCTCAATTTAATGTCACAATGCCATTGCGATACGCCATCTCCTCGGGCCATGGTCTGGTTGCAAGCTTTGGGGAGATCGTGAAAGGCGCCAACATAACGGATGAAGGTTGAGCCTCTCCGTGGTCGGTACTTCCCTGTCGTTTCCCTTTCCCTTGCGCCTTTGGGCCTCTTAAGCGTTAGCTAGGCGGTTCCCACCTTTCTTTGCCAGTGACTGTTAAGGATATTACCAAGTTATGAGTTCCCCCCCTGCATTTTAGCACACCCATTTATCCTCAACAGCCCCCATCACTATATTATCCACTCTTGACATCATAAATCTAATCTAGTTACTAGTGCTCTCTCATTCTCACTCTCTTTCTTTTTTGTCGTCATCAAGTAGGCATATACGTACGCACAATGTGGTTCACTGTGGATTTTACAAAAGACAGGAAAAGGAGATCGTTCCAGGTGCTCTCCAGTTTCTCTTCCACGAGAGATGTGGTTCTGGACCGCTGAGCAAGTTTGCATACTGTGACCGGTGTGACATTAATTACTTTTACATTGCTCCTAGCACTAGGACTTTCTCCCGCGTAATATGATGGAGCCGATCGAATACCCACAGGCTGCGATTTAACGTGAGTTTCGAGGTTCATATATGCATACACGTACGCCTCTCCGCCGACCCATCTGCCGTGGCTTCCTTCCGTGACCGTGTTTATTTTGACATCGGCCCTAGTAGAACCTGGCCAATTTGCCAATTGTCCTAGGCCTACAGCTTGCTTATAACTGAAGTAATGCTTCAAGCGGCAAACGAGCTGGGCTCTTCACATCAACGTAAACGTCATAACCTCACACTATGAAGTTGCCCCCGCAGATGCGGGTGTCTGCATTGCACCTTTTGCGTACCTCGAAGCCCCGTCTCGTATCTTCAAGCGTTCGTCTTCCTACCATGTTCGGTCCGCTTCCGCGAATGCAATGGCGCCGATTATGCGATCAAGTCTTCCCTGGACTTGGGGAGGAATACCTTGCGGTCAGTGAGAGCGTCAAGGAAGTGATCGTGAGGCGGTGATAGACAGGTCTTCTTATGCTGCCCTGGAGGCTTGCAAACTTGTGGGTCAATATAATTTCATCCAGGATATCGTAGCGAACTTGGACCGTCGCATATCCCGCTCTTGTTGTGTTCAACATGATTGAAGGAGATGAGCAAACTATGGTTCTTCTCACATCTAGGCTACGCGATGTTGTTGATGCACTACATTGCTGAAAGCGCAGACTCCAGATCCAGGTCTATCTAACCCCAAGGGTCAGTCAATACTATGCCTCGCCATGTACTCACACGCCAGTCCGCGGTATTTGCATCGTGAGTACTTTATCCACTACTTTCACGACCTTTAAGAACTAGCCCACTACACTACTACAAGTTACTCAGTGCAAATTGGATGAAAAATACAATTGGTGAGTAGAGATATGAGTGACCTGTTGATTGACAGTGATCATTAGCTGGCTCGCAGCACTGGTTATATACGTTGCCTCGACCTTACCTACGGGTTGCAACCACAACTGGCCATTCGGGGGTGGGCTACACAGGAACACCGGCGCCGTCTCCAATGCCCCAAGTGTGTGTTGTCGCAGCGTGAATACAGTGCTGGCCAGAATGGTTGCTACTGGGTTCCCCGTCAAAAAGCCGATCGGCGTGCAAGGGAGCACCCGTCTTGCCATTGTCAGCCTAATCCAATATGCAACTCTTTTCTCCTGCGCATGAACACGTGCTCGCTGATTTCTCTGTCATCCATGTGATCTGGATCGGAGGATATCCAAGAAGACCGCCAATCTGGGGACTGGTGGGAGGGTCTGCACGATAGTTGTGGTAAGGAGGCGAGGCGGTGAGATATTAATCACCCGGCCGTGGCTGATGGCGCTGGTTGACGTGGCGCCGGTGAAAAAAAAAAAAAAA
>JBBPLJ010000037.1:2589-19255 GCA_038089715.1 Veloporphyrellus conicus
CATTTCATAATGGGTGGATGAATACGTGAAACTAGCCATACTTGCCGCTGCGATTAAGACGTAGAGCCTCCGTCAGATTTAACCAATCCCGTTGAAATGCTTGCATCGTGGTTGCACAGGATTGATCCTTTGCGCTATCTGATTATCGTGTAGTATGTACATACACGTGTCCTTGAAGACTAAAGAAATTCACATACCGTGTGGTAAGCTGCCGGTAGCACATGTGTACCTGAGCCCCCCTTCAAGTTGTAACAATGATGTCCCTAAACCAATATTTCTCCTCGCTTCGGACCCACAACACCCATTTTACATGAGTTATGTGAACAGCTAGAAATACATGTGACATGTGAATCCCGCTATGATATCTTATCGATTCAGGAAGCACCTTTGCTAAAGTCCGATAATCCTTGCAGTCGCTACGCCCGCCCAAAGGCAGCTCCTTCTTTCCCTCTTCATCCTCAGGCTGTGGCGGTCGGGGTAGGCTATCCCTGTTGATGCGGCACTACGTAAACGGGGCAAGCATGCCTGCCGCCAAGGTGGGATCCGCAAGGATGGTGCCGCGATCAAGTTTTAGAGGGTAAATCTATTGCTAGCCATGTACTAGAGCGAATTCGTGCCAGCTCCACCATCCTCGCAGAAATGTAAGCACATTCCTCAAGTGGTCTGCTCAACTCCGACTTTGATATGACCCGTGGATCCTGCCAAGGCACACGATTACTACCATTCCTTCGATGGGTCTTGATTGGAAGGGGACCAGCCCCGGATGGATCTCAATGAGTAAAGTGGGACAACTAAGAACGCGCGCTTGAAACCACTAAGCGAAGGCGTATACAGACTAGGAGGGGAACCTTCAATCTGCGAGTTCCTCGGCACTTCAAAAACGACTGTAGCAACGTATCGCAGTATGGAAATGGAAAGTACAGTCTCACAACGCTGGACCATGCCCCCGAGGAAGCTCAACAATCTGCTCATATCCAGGGTACTCGGGTAGGTTGAGTTGAAACCTTTCTTCCATCGCTCTAGAGCCGGCGTCAGAATCCCCGCGGAGAAACCACGAGTAATTGAGCGCTAACTTGGGAACAAATCTCCCTCCGAGGAAGTGTCGTCCCTTGAAAGACCGCACTCCTTCCTTTGGTGCGGTCAAGCTTACCAGTACATCGGGCACAATACCCACACCTTCCTCGTTGCCCTTTTCAACATCCCATCCACTGGGAATGTCGACCGAGACTATCGGTTTTTGGGAGGATGAAATAAGTGGTAGGACCTCGTCAAAAGGTGCACGAACGGGTCCCCTGAACGAAAACCCAAATATAGCGTCCAGGATGACGTCCGACGATGCGACGGCCGAACGGACCACATCTATGCTGGCATCAGGAGGTAGAGATTTGATCCTCATGTTATCGCATTGCTTGTGGAGTCGCTGTACCCGAATTTGTGAGGAGACCATTAGGGCCACGCAGAATGAAGTGACCTTGTAAATATCCTTTGACCCAGGCTGGCGAGCGACATATGGGTCAAAACGTGTCATCCATCAGGCGTACACTATATATAAGTACGGATACCTTGGGCATATAGATCGTGGGTTCGTACCCGAACATGCCTGGTCGCAGTGGCCGTTATCTTGACTATCAGCCGTTCATTAGATGACGAGGGACGAACCAAGATGTCTTGCCGCGACTAACCCATCACCGCCTTGATTACCAGGTCCACAGCAAACGAAAACCTTCTGGTACTTCTCTTTGTCGTAGACTTTTGCAAGCGTATGTGCACAAGCAAGCCCAGCAAGTTCCATCAACTTCGACCATACCACGGTAATTAAGCTCTAGTCAAGCGTCAGCGGAACTTGGGGGCTATCCCGCACCTGGTCGATACTGAATGCCCCCGCAGCATTCATGAGCTCTTCGTCAATCTGAGACGTCCCATGAGTCACGATGCGTAGGGTATGACGAATATCATTCACCTGTTGGGAAAGTTTTGCAGTGAGATAGCGGATGGACATGGTGGTCTCGGACTGGGTCAATGATTCCACCCAGATGCCATTCAATTAGGGGACACAGTACTAGTACCTGATACAATATTATGATACATGATGAGGCCCAACCAGATAAAATACGACTACAGCACCGAGCCCGACGTTCAGCATGGAAAAAAGCAAATGGCAAGGAATGCAAGTGGAACAGGGGATAAAACGAGGAGACAATCCAGTACATGTTTGAGGGGGCCATTCACAGTGAAGCAGTGGCAGGCTTTGCGCAAACTCGACGATGCTCGTCCCAGTCCTTCCTTTGATGTTCAGGAGAGCAATACTTGACCAACCTGCACTTGCTACAGACAAGGCCACTCGCGGACGATGTGTCGGTAGAGTCGACACCGCTTTGGCAACTCTCGGAACCCTCGCAACTCTCAGTGCCTCGTGGGGTCTCCATGCTGAAGCAGACGTCACAATCGATCCAATTGCACATCTCCTTTGCTTTAATCTTCTTCCCGTACCGGCCACCACGTTTTATTGAGAGAACCACTGCCCCTTCGATCCCGCGTCTAGGGAAGCGAATCATTTCACAGTCGTCATTGCAGCATGGATTTGGGCATCCACTAGGGAAGTCAAAGAAGATGTCTTCTGCCGGCACGAAGAGAGGGTGCGTGAAGAGAATTTGGGAGTAGGAGGTCGTCTGATGCGAGAACAAGATGATAAATGGTGGGTTTCTCTCGTACAGTATTGCTCGGAAAACAAGGTCGATCTGAGGAAAGCATGGTGTACGTCGCTGCTTGAGTAGTGTGTGACAAAGACGCATGTCTGAGGGGTGCAAAGAAACAATGAGGCTTAAGAATATGAAACGGGGTAGACGACGAACGATCATATTGAATTTGGCTCGCTATGCTCGGTTTACACGTTCGGCCACCGTATGCATGCCGACATACAAGCTTGAAATACTCTGTAACGTCGTCCATCTCTTGTCGCTTCAAGTCCGTTACGATAATGTATACATCGTCACAACTATGGTCATGCATGCCCCGTAAGAGCATGAGCTCGGGCAACTGGCAGAGAAACAATGAATGCGGATAGACTAGACAATGGAATGGAGTGAATTACCATCGTGAAAACGACAGGCATCATGGATAATTTTCTGTCTTGCATTGATCTGTGATGGTAGACATGCGTGGCCCAGGTCCGGTCAAGAGGGATGAGACGCCCTGTGTCGACCGTTCGGCAGAAGATGTTCTCTGGGACGAAGTCGCCTTTATTCCAAACCACGACCTGGCGTCCTAAAGTGTTAGATGCATGCTTGCGCTCCCGGACGGCTTGAAACCATTCCCAGTACGCATCGTTGCGATGTTCGAGCCATTTGTCGATGAGCATGTCGGTGGCATCGTGATCGAGCGATTTGCACACAAGCTCGCTCATGGCGAGAGTAGGCTGTGAGAGTGCAGAATAATTCCGAGCTTGTTTCTTCATGCGGTGCGGGACGGTTTGATAGCAACAAGGCCTTGCCAGCAGAGTGACTTGGAGAGATCTCAGCACACCGGCCCTAAACGCCGATACATCCGAAAATGAACACGATGCAACTTGGTTGTTGACACAAAATGACATAGGACAACTAATCTACCGGATTCCTCCGTCCTAACAGTGCGTAAGGGGGCAGCTCCCAGAGCACTTGCAGGATATTTCATCTGTGGAACTAGCATCAGATCACGCCACCCTAATAAACCTCAGCTTCGTACCGATGTTCAAGCGGAGACACGAAGTCTCGCAGACACCTACACCTGATTCCAGCAGAGCTTGCAAACGCTCATTTTCCTCAATTTTCCGTCCGCATGCCGTTTGCCAGTAGACCTTGCTCCTCAAGTGGCCCGCAAGGTACCCGCTGCTGAAAATGTGGTTTGTCAATTGGGCCACGATCTCGAATTTTGTCTCAGAGACGTCTAGTCTAACGCGCTGCGTGACAACAGGTGCTACAGGCTTGTGAAGATAGTGATAACTGAACCACACAGCAGGCACGGAGTCCGCTGTGAACCATGTCAGTGTCATATCGTTGCTTCTTTCGTGGTGCCTACCAATGACCAGACGAAGAGCGGTCTGGGGACATTTGCCAGCGCCATTCTTTAGAAGTTCCTCGACCAAGTGCGCACCACTGACACGATGACCCTCATGATTCTCCCAGAAGGAGATGGACCGGTGCTTAGCCTCGATGAAACCCTGGCAGAAAAGATGCTCAAGGACATCCTCCAAGTCCACGAGTCGATGGTTCTGGAACTCCAATTCAATGAGTTGGGCCGTAGCAGGCTTGTCGCAACGAGATACTTGGTGGTAAGTCAACCAGAGCTCGTTGTGCGTCATCGTGTGTGGAGGATATGAGAATGCAAGCGGTCAAAGACAGGAAGGAAGAACTAGGAAGATGTTACTGGAGTGACGGCCCTTTTATATGTCTTTAGCTTCGCAACATAACATCAGGGTTGGTGGTGACATACGTGAAGGGACTCGCTCGCTTACTGCTGAGAGTACATGCTAAACACGCTAGATGTTGAGTTAGTCATGGTGCTCCGCTCGGCGCTAGCGCTCAAGGACGATAGCCAGCCAAATCAAAGACGTAGCCCAGCAGCTGTGTTATTATCCACCGCATGTTCACATTGTGACTTGTCTTCGAGAGTGGTTCAATCTAAGTACAACATTTTTCGTGACAGACCACATATATTGTATTCCTTGGCACTGTTCAGAACCCGCTTCATTCGGTTGTCTTTGTTGAGATACATAAAACCGCGTAACGTCGGGCTGTGACAGGCTTGCCGCTCGTTTGGGTTAACTGCTTGATTGGGGCTTGTAACAGTCTGATATTCATCGGGAGTGCCACCCACCGAAGATGTCGCAGCTGCAGTTACAAGGACATCGGCTGTGCAAGGTGAAATCTGTGTGAGATAGTTCAAGATTCGCGGGTCCAGAGAGTACAATCGTGAAAGTCAAGAATAAATACAAGGTAAGAAGAAACACGGCCCCATCAATATACCTGAGCCGAGAAAATGTCCTACACCGTGATTTGCTTATTTGCCTAGTCTCCACATCCCATCTTTGACGGTGGCAAGGCCCTCCCGTTTCGCAGCCTCCATGAAATTACCAAGTTGCTCACTTGTGCGGTCATAACCAGGGGCAAGCCGGAGCATCGTTTGTATGCGATCTAACGGTAGCGAGCCCAAGTTTGTGAGCATGCCTTCAATAAACTGCAACCGGGCGTCAAACAATGCACTCAGGCGAACGTAACAATGTCTCTCTACCTTCCAATAGACTTTCATCTGTTCTGCTTGTTGTTGCTGCACGCTCATCATTGGTGGCAACTCGTCTTCCTTGGTAGCTACAGCTCGGATGTCAGGACCAGGTGAGACAGGTAAGGTGGCTGAACAGACCTAGTTTTGGATGGGCTGTTCTGGCTCCGGGTGCTGGTTCTCCCCCTAGAGAAAGCAACTTGAAGATATGTTCGCTATCCTCTTTCAAAACACGCATGTCGACCCATGTAGCAAGCGATTTCAAGGCTGCACTACGGCTCACAGTGCCTACCCTTGGGATTAGCTCATCAACGGTCCACGTATCTATAAATGGCCGCGATCAGCACAATGAAGCAATCGAGGCAAAACGACCACACCCTTTTCCGAGAATAGCTCAATAAATGCAGCTTCTAGAGGTGGGACGTCCGCATTGACTGTGCGGTCTTCGAATTCTAGTTCGAGTTGCACTCGTCCAAGATGAGGCAGCCAGCGCAGAGCTTTGTCGGGCTTAAAAGTAGTGAATTCCTTGGCGTACTGTTCTTGCAAGCTGACATGAAAGATGAGCTTGGATACGATGGGCCGGTGGCAGACTCACTCCTGAAATTGACCCGGCATGACGATACCACTTGTTTCCAGAGCCGGCCAGAAATGTCGTGAGATTATCGTTGGATGTATGACGCTCTTTTGCCTGTAAATATGGTCCCATATTCAAAATTGATGCTTACACGTCGCTGGGACTGAACATGCTGATCAATTCGCCTGGAATCTGTCATGTCCCGAAGCATCACTTCGCAAACCTGCAAAGCTGACTCTCCGAAGCGTATCTTCAGGATTTCGATATTTCGTCGCTTGAATGTGATTATTAATACATCAAGGATGGGTCAAGCTGAGTGACAAACCTCTCGGTCAAAGTTTCCATCTTTGATTGCAAGTAATCGTTGTGCAAGCAGTACCTGTAGTTCCTTGATAAAGAGGTCCTTCGAGTCATATATACTGACGATGGTGCTTATGATATCACTCGATTTGCTGGCGTGAAAATCTTTTGTCGAAGTCAGCCATCCAAAAGTGATCGATGAAGAAGAAAAATATATACCAGGACCAGCATCAATTGGCTCCGGTGTCCATTCTGGGTCGGCATAATTTTCTATCTCTGGTTGCTGAAGAGGTTGGATAGGTTCGTTGTCATCTACCAACGAGTCCCCGCTTTCACCATCGCCAACTAAACTGGCGACAATACACCTGATGGCATCTGGCCGATCTCTTAAAATGGTGTCAACAAGAAGACTGTAAAGGTTCTTAACGGTATTACCGGAGGTACCGACGTATTGGATCTGCCACCTTGAACAGGAGAACGCCTGGAGGATCTACAATCCTTAGGCATTTGATCGTTGAAACATAGGATAGGAGTATATCTTTCGTGTCCGCTCCTGGGTGAAGTAGGCGTTTCTTGTTCCTAAGAAATCCGTCAGCTAAAATACAGATATTATGTCAGATGGGACCAACGCTCGTCGAATAGTTTGTATTAATTCTGCGCGTTGGTCAACTCTCTGTAAACATTCCTATGCTCAAAATGTTGAGTATAGGAAGAATGTCGAGGTATCGACTGCATGTAAGGTTACCTTGAGGTCTTGAAGAGCGCCAATGGAATCCGGAAAATCTACGATGATATCGAATATCTCATGCGTACTACAGCGGGAGTGACTAAAATATCACTACGAGAGCGACTGCTTACATACCGCAAATCACAAAGAGTTTTGTGCATGTGAAAGTCAAACCTGGAGCCGACACCCTGCATCATCGTTTTCGCCTCGTCGGCTTCCAAAAATGAGCAATTGTGGAATATGTGCAAGAGAACGTCAACCATACCATTCGTTGCTCCTCTAGCGAATGGCCACACTATCCACGGGACGATCCTATTGATCATCCAGGCGCGAAGGCCTTCCAGCATTGGTGTATCCCAGGCACCGGCACATGTTTGCAGTACATGAGCTTCAATGTATTCGTATCCCACACTGGCTATAAGTGTTTCATAGCGTTCTATGAGGCTCAGAGTGTCGAAAGCCTGCCAGAGATGGCGGTCTTGCTGATCGGATGGTTGTGATACGGTCCTAACAAGCGTGGCAGCGACGAGCGCCTTGACCCCTCGTGCAAAGGAAGCAGGGAGGACGGAGAACAGGTGGGTTTGAAATGCAAGTGTATATGCTGATGTAATAGTCTGGCCGAGTCTACAGAGAACATGTTACCCATGCATGGACAAGAAACTAGAGGGGGGAATTCACTCGGCATTCGGTTTCCAAGCGTTATACCACTCGACGAGTCGGAAAATGAGTGCTCTCACTGTCTCCGGATCAGAGTTGGACTAAAATGGCGTAAGTATTGGCAGGTGAGAGGAGTATACGAAGAGCATACCTCGTAAAGATTCATGTGAATCTCAACCTCGCGCGCAATCAAGTGCTGGCTCTTGTGCATATCCTCTGTAAAAACGATTAAGCGAGTCAAAGAAAGACGGGGCCACGAAAACCAGACCGAGAAAGACCTCGAGTATGACTGGTAATCGTCTGCATTTGTTGATGATGTCGAAGGCCTCCCTGACCTGGCGCATGTCTAATGGAGAACTACTTCAGTACTTTGCGGGGAAGTAGATGTAAGAAGGTTACTTCACCATACCGAGGGCGAGAGGTTGATTCATTCAGGTCCCATGGCTTCAGGAATGCCGTCGCCAAAGTCCAAGCCTGTTCTAACGCGATGAGGATCCTTAAGAAGTTTAAGGAAGAACGTATACATGGCTAAAGCTCACGAGACCCGATATCCCTGGCTCCCCACGATTTATGCGGGCGAATGACTCTTGCCATTTCGCAGCAACCTGAGCACGCACCGCGTTTGACGCCATCGACGATGAAAGCCGACTTTGCACAGCCACATGAACTCTTCAATGCCCTGGTACTGCTCATTCCGGATACAACTTCATGCTACGAGCTTCGAGTATACTATACCGTCTCCCTCTTCATAAAACCGTGCTAATGTCGTCGGACCTCTCGATCATTCCTGACAAAAAAACTACTAGCGTGCGGATAAAATGCGACCGGGCCAACTAAATCCAACAACTTCCCAGAAGTCCCCACGACTACGCTACAAAGATGTCACGGCCGTCAGAACTTAGCATGCCATCATATCATTTACCAAGGGTGGACGTAGTCCGTCTATGGGCGAATTCCTTTGGATGATGTGGACTAAACGAGGCGATCTATCCAGATTCGATGAACAACGTAACAGTCATTCGTTACCAGACTTTCCGAGAAGCTCGGACTGCACCGCGCGTAATTTCTCCGACTAAGACACATACTGTACTCACTACTTAAGCTACCTTTTGCTTTCCCTTGACAACTGTGTCCTCGTAATCAAATGAATCGTTGGCAACATGGCAACGTTCTCCCTTCCAGGGGCCGTCAGTTACTTGCTGGGTATCTATTGTCGACATCGTCACCATGCTACGCATCAGATTATCGACGTTGTCGTCGGACGGGAGTTGTTCCGAGCCTATCCGCGATCCTCGCAGGAGTATCTGCCTCAGATTCTCTTCTTCCTCTAGATGCTGTATGCGCCCCCTGAGACTTCGTAATATCATGTCGAAAAACACTAGGTAAAGTAAGCTTGTGCTGGATGTTCTTGCGTGGCCCACCAACTTTTCTCCTCTACCTGATTCTGTGGCAAGGGTTGGATCAGTGCAGAGAATGACATAAGCTCTTCCTCGATCCTTGGGCCATCCAACTTGAGTTTCGAGGACCATTTCTGTTCGAATGCTTCCGGACTTAGCTCGGAGTCAGACTGGGTGGATTCATCTGGTCCATACGCCGTGCCAACGGAACTGGCAGGTGAGGGTGCACGGATAACGGGTGAGGCGTAGGCAGGGTCGCCCGTGTGAATAAGCGGGGCGTTTGGCATCTCTGATGGCGGCTTGGGGCAAGAGAACGTGACTCAGGACACGACGCGGTGTGACATCGTTGATTAACGCGACTCGTGACTATCAGTCACGCGCGATCTCCACTTAAATTCCTCGTGACGCGTCTCCCTTCCTTTCGTCTGTTCCATCACCCTACCTCGGTCTGCTAGCAACATTGAATCACCTATGGCTTATGTTTTTAAGAGAGGTTAGTGCGTGTCACCCCCCTTTGTTGGCCAATGTTGATCGTGGCGCATTGCAGATGGGTGAGCTACCTCAATCACGGTACGACGCGTCTCGTTGACACCTCAACCCAGACGTAAGGAGACTGTGCAGTTTGATAAGGTAAATTGTCGGTGTCCCTTGGGACACGACGATCTTGTTTACTTCAGTAATAGATCACGGCGAGGATAAATAAACTCTGCTATGGCCTCGATATGGACTATGTCGACCCCATTGAGTATGTATCCCCTTGGATACTCATTCTCGGATACTGATCGTACACAGGGTGGCAAAAAAAGTGATCACTGGAGTATACCAAGGCGTGACCACAGTCGAACTTGATGTCAGTCTCTCTACATTCTGGCTTACGTACGCTCATGTAGCATTAGAATCTTGCCGCAGAAACTGCTGCTTATCTCACTACGAAACATCCAGACTATGCTGTCCTTGCAGCCCGTATCGCTATCTCTAATTTACACAAGGAAACGAAAAAGAACTTCTCTGCGGTGATCAAAGATCTATACGACTATAGTAGGCCAAAACATCCGATGCTCAATAGGTTGCCTTCCTGATGGTTTTATAGTCAACCCAAAGAACGGTCGGCCGGCAGGTATGATCTCGGAGCAGACGTTCAATGTTGTGCAGGCGCACGCTGCCACGCTGGACTCTGCGATCATATACAACCGCGATTTTAACTATAATTTGTAAGTTATTGTTAGACAAAACGTTCACTGTTTAACTCGCTACTACAGCTTCGGCTTCAAGACCCTTGAGAGATCCTATTTGCTCAGAATCAACGGTCGTGTCGCAGAGCGCCCTCAGCACATGATCATGCGAGTGGCTGTTGGCATTCACGGTGACAATATCGAGCGCGTGTTGGAATCGTATAATTTGATGTCTGAACGGTACTTCACGCACGCGTCACCCACACTTTTCAATGCTGGTACCCCCCATCCACAACTCAGTTCTTGTTTTCTTGTTTGCATGAAAGATGATTCGATTGAAGGCATTTATGATACCCTCAAGACTTGTGCCATGATCAGCAAGACCGCTGGTGGCATTGGTCTAAGTATCCATTGTATTCGGGCCACGGGGTAAGTGTATTCCCCCATGTTGTTCGTTGGTCAAAATAATTACCTTTTTTTGTAGATCATACATCGCAGGTACTAATGGCTATTCAAATGGCATAATACCTATGCTCCGTGCATATGACGCGACTGCACGATACGTTGACCAAGGAGGTAACAAGCGCCCTGGTGCCTTCGCAATCTACTTGGAACCTTGGCACAACGATGTATTCGACTTCATCGATCTCAGAAAGAACCATGGCAAGGAGGAGGCTCGCGCTCGTGACCTCTTCTATGCCCTTTGGATCCCCGACCTTTTGTGAGTCATTCCCTCCTTGTGTTATGTGCTTGCTTGAATAGTCTCCTCTAGCATGAAGCGTGTGGAGGCGAACGCGGACTGGTCACTTTTCTGTCCAAATGAGGCGCCTGGCATGGCTGACTGCTGGGGTGAAGAGTTCGAAGCTTTATACGAGAGGTATGAAAAAGAAGGCCGCGCGCGCAGGACCATTCCGGCGCAAAAGCTTTGGTATGCTATCCTTGAAGCACAAATTGAGACCGGAGGACCTTTCATGGTCTACAAGGACTCTGCTAATCGTACGTGTATCTTCGTCGTTTGGGTTCACCAACTTAGTTCCCATTCAGGGAAGTCTAACCAGCAAAACCTCGGCACAATCAAGTCATCTAACCTGTGCACTGAAATTATCGAATATTCTTCCCCTGACGAAGTTGCTGTGTGCAATCTTGCGTCTCTTGCCCTCCCTACCTTCATCACGAACGGCCAATATGACTTCCACAAGCTCCACGATGTTACAAAGGTTGTCACATATAACCTCAATCGCATTATCGAGACCAACTACTACCCTGTTCCCGAGGCGCGCAGATCCAACATGCGCCATCGGCCAATCGGTCTTGGTGTTCAGGGTTTAGCTGATGCCTTTATGATCCTCCGCCTTCCCTTTGACTCTGCAGAGGCCAGGGAGCTGAACTTGAAGATATTCGAAACAATCTACCATGCAGCTCTCGAAGCGAGCTGGGAATTAGCGGAAAAGGAAGGTCCTTATGAAACTTTCCGTGGGAGCCCTGCGGACCACGGCCAACTCCAGTACGATCTATGGGGGGTCACGCCTACCGACCTTTGGGATTGGACATCCTTGAAGGAAAAGATTGCCCAACATGGCTTGAGGAACTCGCTGCTGCTCGCCCCCATGCCCACAGCCTCGACAAGCCAGATCCTTGGGTTCAATGAATGCTTTGAGCCTTACACTAGGTCAGTGCTTCGCCCTCGGTATTGAATTAGTGACTGAGGCAATGTACAGTAACATCTATACCCGTCGTGTTCTCGCGGGTGAATTCCAGGTTGTTTGTCCTTGGCTTCTGAGAGATCTTGTTGAACGTGGCCTCTGGAATGACACGATGAAGAACATGATAATCGCGCACAATGGCTCAGTGGCCAACATCCCCAGTATCCCCGACGATGTTAAAGCGATCTACAAGACTGTTTGGGAAATTAGCCAGAAGAAAGTCATCGACATGGCTGCCGATCGCGGCGCCTTCATATGTCAAAGCCAGAGCTTAAACATTCATTTGCAGGCCCCTACTCTGGGTCAGCTCACGAGCATGCATTTCTATGGATGGAAGAAGGGGCTGAAGACCGGAATGTATTACCTCCGTACGCGGCCCGCTGCGCAGGCCATCCAGTTCACGATCGATCAGAGCACTCTCAAGACTGCTAAGATGCAGGAGACATCCAACACAGCACGAGAACGGACCACCGGTAGTATACCAACTCCTTCAGCTCCGCCCTCTCCCATAACAAGCACTAGGACAAATGCTCCTGTCCCCTCTAGTTCATCGTTGGCTACCTCGAACTCTGCGGCTGCAGGCAGTGAGGAGATTGACCCCGAGTATGCTGCGGCCCTCCAACGACAGAAGGATCGCGAGGTAGAGGAAGCCAAGTTGTTGTGTTCTCTTGAGAACAAGGAAGCCTGCCTAATGTGTTCGGGTTGAGCTTGCCGAGCAAAGAGTATTGGTTGTTGATGTTTTCTGCACTGGATTGTCTGTATGCTTGCGCTTCTAGTTTTGCAATGTGTTCTACCCGTACTGATCTACGGAATTATTGTTGTACTCATAACTGATAAATCTTGCATTTGTTCACGAGTTTCATAGCAGTTTTGCGTGTCTGACGATTCTGAGCTCGACTCACCCTCCTTGTCGTGATAGCAGAAGTGTCTCTAACATACATACATCATAATAGCAGAAACATCTAAAGAAAGTGAAAGAGTACCTCACAAGGTATATACAACGACAGGGAATCTGAGGATGACATGGACAGGTACGAGAATGGGATACACCATCAGTTCCACGAGGGCACGTTCAGAGTAAATTAAATGGCCAGTAGGTCCGTTCGACACGGCGCACTGTTAAGATCGCGATCCTGCCGTCTTGCGCGATGGCATGGTTGATCCCTGCACAGAAGATGTGTGAGGCACGGTAAGCGGTATGTTGACACAAATCACACGATACCTTTGTAGCCCGGCTCGAGCAGCCCTTCACGCCATTCTACATCGGTCTCCCAAGAGATGCCTTTCCACGAGCTGCCGGATATGGCGGAGTTGACCAGCAAGTCACGCCCGATATTATATCCGTCAGGTACGATCATGTGGTTGTTGATGGAAGCCTGAAACCAAAACTCAGTCAGAGAATGGTCCAAGATACCATCGTTTCATAGTGAGCTAACCTGCTCCTTCGACACTCTGTACATTAAAACTAATCAGCGAACCAACGAAAACAATTCTTTTACGCACCCAAGGAACCATGCCCCGGTATCGACCGCAGTACCGTTTTGTCTCCAAGCGCGGAAATGGTTTCCTCCTGGGCACAGCGTTAAGATGCTACTGCCACAAAGGACATGTCATGACTTGCCAACGAGGCTCTCCCAGCATGTTCCCCAGCGAGGGAAATAATGCTGACGAGCCAGAATATGCTCAGATTTTCTGCCGTCTCCGTCGCCGAGATCAGCCTTGTGGACGTGACCGTAATGCAACCCGAAGCATTCCTCGGAAAACCCAATGGACCTTGTGAACATGAGTCGCAGGCTCGCAACGGGCGGGAAATAGGACAGCCCACTTGTAGTACCAACGGAAACCCTCGTCTGTGAGAACAAATGGATCCGATAGATTAGATATAATGACATTCAGAGGCTCCCCATATCTAGGTGTCGTGAACTGGGAAGGTCAGGGGAGGCGGGGAGGAAGGAGAAGGGGTTTACGTCGATGAATTGACCGCCGAGGACTCGTGGATCGGCCCAGCCAATCTCATCCTTGGGCGCTTCCACGGTGAAGATTGATGGGAGGAAGGGAAATTGAGTGTCAGAGAAGGGAACAGCCAGGGCTGCGGAGAAGAGGGCAAGGAAGGGGAGGAGCATGGGGAGGTATCGTCGCGGTGGGAGCCAAAGAGGGCGTTCCCTTCCCTCCAGCAGCACAGCTACCCGGCGCTAACAATAACTGGCACGCACACCGAGTCGGTACGAATGTGGCATAGGTCCGTCACGTGTGTCCCCTACATCCCGCCTCATCAGGTTCCTACCGCCATCGCCATGTCGACACCACACGACCCCATCGCCATCCACGACGACCCTGATGTGGCCCATCGCGAGGACAATGGAAGTGATGTTGATGCAGAGACCGCCTCCCAACGCTCCATCCCGCTCTCCTCCCCACCCCGCTCTCCGCACGCTGTCACCACTCCATTACGCGCACAAGCGTTTTTCTCTAGAAGAGATTCCCAGGCAGATTCCATCGAGATCGACTTTGGTTCAGAGGAAGATGAAGTCAGCGATTCGCACAATGATTTGGATCCACGGAGAGCAAGTTCCATCACTCCAGCCGCGCTCTCTACCTTCTCGCAGCCCGAGCTACCCAAGCACTCCACGTCCGTGACCTACCCTCCCACAACTCCTTCCGACACCACCGATGTCGACTCGTTTACCTCCGCCGCGTCCACCTACTCGCGCAAGGCTCGACCAGAATCGATGCTGTTAGAACCTCCCCGCGGTCCCCTGGTGCTGGGGATCGCGTTGGTGGATTTCAATCATTTGGTGAGACTCCTTGTATACATCATTCGCTCATCATGTTGACCTAGCACTAGGTTGGCCCCAAGATCGAATTCAGCCAAGGAGATGTCTTCGAGGACGAGGAGATCGCGAAAATACTGCCTTTCCTCGCCCTTCCGGACGGAGCTCATCTGGTGCGTTCCATATATCGCGCATGCGTATTGAATCTCATCTTATCACACAGTCCATAGAGGATTACTCTTACTTCCACCTCGTTCCAGATGTACCGAACCCCACCACAATATTCGGGATATCGTGAGTATGTACGGCACATGTCAGAAAATATGTTGAATATACTCATAGATGTAACCGGCAAATCGCTGCCTCGACTTTGCTCGTCAAAGATGTCGATGTAACACGTTCTATCGTCCAGAAAGCTGTAGTCGTCTTGGCCAGTAAGCCCGTGTTTGGTCCAATACGGTCAGTGACTAAGCTATGTCGAGGGAGCAATATTGACAAGCCAACATAGCGATCGACTAGGAGTCGTCACGAGAGCTTTGTTCGCCCAAAGGTTGAATGCTTCTTTCCTTAACTCTGCTCACGTCGAACTCAACACCACACAGAGATTTCACGGATACAAAAATATTAGTCGAATTCGGGAATTCGCTAGAAATGTCCCTGCGAACGCAACTTACGGAGAGTGGTCTGTACATAGGTTAGCAGCAAGTCGCGCTCTTTTTTTTCTGCGGCAATCGTTTACTTGCCACCTCTTAATAGGAACCAGTTTGTAAGTTCTCCGGGACTTATCTCGCAGCAATATTGATCAGTTTTGTAGGAGAGAATTCGTTCACGTTCTTCGGCATCGTGCCCTAGTGTTGTTGAAGGCTCTTATACTGCAGAAGAAGGTTATCAGCATATACGCCTGACATAAATATTTGCTCACCGTCTTCTAGATCATGTTTTACGGACACCCCGTGGAGAGATTATGCACTTATCAATACTCATTGGTTTCCCTCATACCCAGTCCGTGCTTATCAGCCCATAATTGTCCATTTACTCACTATGTGTAGGTTTACTCCAAACGTTGGATGATTGTGGCTCCCCTCCATTAGCAGCACGAGCACCCACTCTGTACCGACCTAATTCGCTCAAAACGTCAGATAGGAAGAGTATGTTGGCGTACATCGGTCTGCCGTTAGATTTGTTCGGAAAGGTTGATCTAGATGTGTCGCATCGAAGTACTTCCACCGAATCTTTTCTATTTAGGATGCCTTTTTCCAGCCATATTTGCCACTGCAACAACTTGACCTCCTGAAGGACTCTCAAAGTTGGCTTTGCGGAAGCACTAATTCAATTGTTACGCAGCAAAAGGAAATAGATTTATTAGTAAACGTATAATCCCTTATTGCCCTCCTTCGGCCATTGCTTATCCACTTTCGTAGACCGAGACAGCTACCCTTGAATTTCGAAATCCGAGACTGGAACGCTTGCTTGCTCTCACTCCTGCAGATCGCAAATGGATTGATGAAATCGTCCGGGACGTAAACAATTCCTGGGACGACACTGATCCTACCAAAGCCGCCATGCAGTGCGTTATTTCTGCCCAGAACTAAGCGCTCCTTGTTGAGCTCTTCAAAGTTTCAAGGGTAGCGACGATTACCTCAGAGCAAAGGTATGTCGAATCGGCTTCCGTGACACAGGAGCAGGATGAGTGACGAGCGTCAGTTTGAGGAGTACGTATCTGCGGCACTTGCGTCTGTGCGATACCGGGAATTCCTGTCGAAAGGGAAGAGTAATGGAACTATTATCGCAGGGACTGGTAGGCAAGTTATAGATGCGCACTTATAAGGCTCATATCATACCAGGTGGTGATGCAGGCACGCTAGAGGACTTCAACCCTGTCTGGATCGCCGAATTCACCAAGACAAACGCATATGAAGTGTGGGATCGGTCCACGGATCCCATGTTATTTGATATTGTTGAACCTCGGTTAGTTAGGAATCCCGAGATTCACCCGATCCTGATCCTCTGTCACTAGACACCCTTGCAATGAGAAACCGTCAGTGGTGTCAGACATAGGGCTTCGACTTTCCGAAGGTATCCAAGACCTCAGGTTAGAACAGCAACTTGCGC
>JBBPLJ010000037.1:19355-36107 GCA_038089715.1 Veloporphyrellus conicus
AGATTCACCCGATC
The DNA here is from genome assembly GCA_038089715.1 of Veloporphyrellus conicus. Lineage (NCBI taxonomy): Eukaryota > Fungi > Basidiomycota > Agaricomycetes > Boletales > Boletaceae > Veloporphyrellus > Veloporphyrellus conicus. Next base: position 19,370 of record JBBPLJ010000037.1, read on the forward strand.
CTGATCCTCTGTCACTAGACACCCTTGCAATGAGAAACCGTCAGTGGTGTCAGACATAGGGCTTCGACTTTCCGAAGGTATCCAAGACCTCAGGTTAGAACAGCAACTTGCGCCAACGCGTGAAGCCATCTCACGGACGTTGACTGCTGGTTCGGCCAACTTCTTTAAAGCCGTCGAGGGTGTTCGTGAACGATGGCAACAACGAACGGCCAGCTCCCCCCCCATGCAAGACATGACATCGAGCCCCTACGGCACTCCTGTCGAGATAACAAAATCTGAAGCCAGCCTCGCCACGGCTACGACAGACCCTCCGAAACTAGGCGTCAACGTGTCTCGCCAGACGTCGCGAGACTCTGCGCCGAGCATGCTTTCCCCCACGCGCCCTGCTAGCATGGTGCAGGCTGCCGCGGACACGAAGGCGGCATTGAGCTCTCTCGGAGCTGGACTACAATCACTTTGGTCGAATCGAGCGTCAAGGTTCTCGCTCTCACGCACAAGTGTTGCGAGTGTCGTGTCCAATGATTCAGTCTCTAGCCCGACATCAGTACAGCAGCAACCGGACAGTTCATTGCCTACAGCACAAATGTCTCCTCCAAAATCCCGACCAAGCGTGCACATGGTTGTGGAGGTGGCCGAGCACGGAGAAGAGCAGGAGAATGTTGTGGTCACCGAGCCCTCGGACTCTGAGAATGCGAGTCACGGAGCACAGCCAGGCGAGCTGATAGGTACCGCTCTTTGATGGACCGTATATACCCCTAGTTCACACTAGCTATCATTGTTGCATACTTGCCTGCCAACGGTGATAAAATGTTTCAGTAGAGTCCCTCCGCCGGTCCCATTACATAATCCTAGAGTTGTGTATTGAAGGACCTTGCCACTTCGAGGTTGCCTCTCGCATCGCCGCTCTCGCCTTCCGGCCTGCTCGACACCGTCTTGGCTCCTCTTACTGGGATTCATTGGGTCGCTCACAATGGCAACACCCATCCGCAAAAAACGTAACTTCAAGGCTCTCCAACTCGATGTCACTCAGTCAGCCAAGCCGAAAGAGCCTGAGCCGATCCCCACGCGTGTAGCACCAGCAACTACCGGGGTAGCAAAGGGGAAGAAACGTCCACCACCAATGACCTTAAATGCCCCCAAACTAGGCCAGGCCCCGGCGATGAACGATGCTGATGGGAACCTCGCGGTTGCTGCCGCTCCTCCATCTGCCCCTGCTACCGCATCTGCACGTCGGAATACATACCATACGACCCTCTCAAACACGCTTGCAAACCTGGACATGAACGCAGAGACGCGTTTTGACCTTCGGAACGAGGATCTCAAGGACCTTCAGGAACTTGGACAGGGTAACGGTGGGAGCGTCAAAAAGGTCGAACATGTCCCCACCAAGACTATCATGGCGAAGAAGGTGAGCTGTTCACATTCGTTTTTCCATGTCTACTGATATCTTAATGTTGGTTGTGCATAGATCGTTCTTATTGATGCCAAACCATCCGTGCGCAAACAAATTTTGCGCGAGCTGCACATCATGCATGACTGCAACTCCCCGTACATCATCTCTTTCTATGGCGCGTTCTTGTCGGACCCAAATATTTGCATCTGCATGGAATATATGGACAAGGGGTCTCTTGACGGTATCTATAAGAAGATTGGGGCCATTGACATTGAAGTTGTCGGGCACGTTGCACTTGCCGTTTTAGAGGGTCTGACATACCTCTACGATGTGCATCGCATCATCCATCGCGGTATGTATACCGAATCTTTTATGAGGTTCCGCGCTAATGTACATACATTAGACATCAAACCATCGAATATTCTTTGCAACTCACAAGGCCAAATCAAAATATGCGACTTTGGAGTGTCCGGAGAACTGATCAACTCGATTGCGGATACCTTTGTTGGGACGTCGACCTACATGAGTGTATGTTGCCCATCGTGCGAGATCGCATCTCCTCATTTATTATATAGCCCGAACGTATACAAGGTGCCCAATATACCGTCAAGTCGGATGTCTGGTCACTTGGAATATCGTTGATTGAGCTGGCACTGGGCCGCTTTCCCTTCTCGGAGTCTGGCCCTGATGATTCCGATCTCTCGGATTTGGAAGGCACTCTTTCTCCGAACACTATGACCTTGCCATCCGTCCGAAAGGACAAGGATAAGAGTGCGAAGAAGGACCGACGAAAATCCAAGGGTGTCAGCTTGCAAGGGGGAGGCATGATGATGAGTATCCTCGAGCTACTTCAGCACATCGTAAACGAGCCTGCTCCTCGGCTGACTCCTGAAGGACGATTCCCTAAAGAAGCGGAGGATTTTGTAGACAGTTGTTTGTTCAAAGATCCTGATGCTCGCAAGACTCCAAAGGAGTTGCTGGTATGTTTTTTCGAGATCCGAGTAATACTAAATGCACTAACGAGGGTCTCGATAGAAACACCAATGGATAGACCAGGCGCGGGCGTCGGATTTCGATCTTGAGACATGGGCAAGCACGTTTTGAGCTGGCTTCTCACTGCTTGTGTCCCTGTGTCCTCGTCGGGCACGTTCCTTTCTTTAGGTCATACCAGCTGTCATTTGCTACTTTCTCGCATTATCTCAGTTCGTTCACGTTCTTGTATTATAGAACAAAGCCATACACCCATCACCCAACGGACGAGACACTTCGTAAATACCCTTTCCACCCGATACTTTGAGTTCTCTTCCAGCGCGGTGAGGTACAAAAAAGGTAGGATGTTACACGTGAAAGCTAAGACTGGTAGCAGCACCAGTATTCCACTGAAGGTTGACCGTCACTCAGCGTGCAGGTCCGACGAGTCTCGAAATGGGGGGCATTCGGGGGACACTGAGCACCACACCCAGCCCATAGCCCATTGCACCACTCCGCGCGCGGCTTCACGTCGGTGGCAAAGTCACCTGGTAGGAGGTCACCCTCCAAGCGTGTCGACCCTATCACAGATGCCTTTGCAGCGTGTGTGAGGGTGACGGCGATCACGCACAACGCGACCAGCGTAAAAGTGTTCATCGATGCGACTATGCAGCTAAGCATCATGGGAGAGCAGTCTCAGGGGTGTTCAAGTCCGCGAACCACGGGATACTGTTGGATTTCGAGTGAGCCTTTGACCCGAATGATTCTCGGCGATCGTATGGCATACCGTCAAAAGGACCCACTGATGGGATCGTGATTTGGAGGTGAGGCGCAATATCACCGCAGTCAACACGCTCAACAGCTGGGCTGATAACTGGTGTTGAGCTCGACGACAGAGAACGCCTTTGAACAACGTTTTCATATGTAGCTCTAACCCGAAAAACTTTGCTTGACCAATCTCGGAATTCCGTGTGAATGGAATGGAAGTCTGAACATGTCCGAGTAGTGTCCCCTTATTGTTTTAGACGTAAGGTTAGTTGCACATATGATCGTCCAGCGTAGAATGATAGTCCATGTCTAACCGCCATCACGCTGGTACTTGCTGTGCTCCAATTTTGCGTTTTCAGCGTCCCACACAATAAGATCGGTAAGAAATATATGGGAGCACATGATATTCGGACTCGCCCCAGCTCCGCATCAATGATGTCCTGGAACTCAAGGGGAACGCGACGCTTCCCTTGAACTTTTTTATTTTTAATTGTTACCCCTTGAACGTTGTCACGACAGGTAGTCGTTCCGAAAACTTACCCGACTCACTTGCGGGATGGGCTCCAATACTCCTAAGAGGGCTCGCGAGTTCGCATTCTCTCGCCTCCTCTGTGGCCCATTTCAGATCACATACTGGTCATGAGGTGTCAGAATTTCAGAAGATCACCGACATCCGCAAAGTGTGTGAAGATCATTTTCCTCGATACTGACCGGTGACCCCCATCAAGCTTTCACATCGAATTATGACATTCAGTGTCCACTAGTCCAAGTTACAAATACAAAGTAACAATTATAGGTACAAGTTTCCGTCCGCCGAGTCCACGCAATGATGCCAGAGTAATGAACGAGAAAAAGAAAAACAGCAGCTATCGTGTGATGGACTTCTTACAACCGTCACATCTCATCTTGTAGGCCAATAGACGAAACATACTTTTGTATATTTTCTTCCGCAGACCCATTCCAGTTTGTCCCCTCCATTTGGCATGCCCTCCACGACGGCATGGCACGAGTTGCTGCAAGAATTTCAGAGATAATATCTGCATTCAACGCAAGTACGTGTGTTGCAGGTTGGGGTGGAGCATTGTCTGTTCCTGTTGTAGGCTGAGCTGGCGACTGCGGTGGCATGATGGGATTGACACCTTGGAGTGGTGCAGCACGGGCAAACGAACCTGAGGCATGGTCATACACACCATCAGATAGAATCCAGTCTTGCCAAGGGGGATCTGAGGGCACATCTGGAGCTGTGGGTTCAAAGGGATGGAACCCACGAACGCGTGTCTCGTGAATGAGAAAAAGGGAGGGGAATGGTGTGTACTTGTCCCTGACGTCCAAGGCAATAGCTTTGCCATGGAATGGCTGGAGATATCTATTGCCAGAGTAGTTGACAAAAACAAATTTGTGGGTCTATTCCCCCAAGTGTCAGCGACTTCACTTGACTCGATGCAAATGTAAAGATGAAACGACACATACGGCAGGGATAAACCAAATAAAGAATTGATACATGTTAAAAGAACCATGATGGTTGGGACACATGAGCAGACCATTGCGCGCTTCATGAACAGGGTGTGTCTTTACCTGCGGAGTGATCCACCCATAATTCCGAAGGGTTGTCCACTAGGCCTTGCATCAGACTCAGAGCTGTTCAAATAATATGTTGACTTACGGTTGATAGTTCTGACTGGGGGGTAATGTGACAGTGATCTACTATCATACTGTCATACCCACAAACTATACAGCGAGGTTCACCAAGGCCTCTGACGAAGGGTACTCAACTCAGCCATATCCGACGGGGGGTCCATATTTTAAGAAGGGAAGTGGGAGCGCAGATAGGGCTTCCGTATATCCACCTTCAAACTCAGTTTAAATTTACTACTTCCACTCGCAGGATGTTCAAACTTTAGGAATCATCGTCGCGAGGCACTGATCACTCCATTGCCAACTTTGTCGATCGACTCTCCACGCCAATATTGATCTGCCATGTAGTCAACAGGTCGCGCCAGTGTCTGAGTACCTTGAAATTACTATGAGTCCGTTGTAAGTGCAGAGATCCTACATGTAAATAAAGGGCACAATGATATGGTATCATCATGAATGGTGTGAAATCAAATGTCCGATCGGGAATACGAAATGCGCGGAAGGCTGGTTACGGACAAAGGTAGATGAGTCCTGATCTATATTCATGCGAAACAAAAAGTCCAATCTGTACCATGTGCCCAGCTCTAGTTCCTCCTGCAACACCTGAAGAGGTTGCGCTTGAACCAATACCACAAGCACTAGATCATCTTGTCAGCACATTCAAAATCTCACGGAGAACTACTCACTCCAACAAACCGCACAGCGGCAAGACCGAACGTAGAGTACAGAATTACAGCAAAATAAATGTTTTGCCTGTAATGTATTTCCTCTTCTTGCGCAACAGCATTATTCGGGTCGCTTAGACCGTCGATATTTTCAATTAGTAACGCAAGTGCAGCATTGGTAAGCATCCAAAATGCAACAAGTCGCGTGCGGAAGGTCTTGTTCTGATCGTCCATCGTGGGGTGTTCGACGACTTCCTTTACTTCCATCTTAGTCACGGCACGTGTGACTGTTTCTTTAAATGCGGCGTCAACGTCCTCTTGAGTTCGATGTGTGTCTTCAACGACAGGGGCATCAGCATCCTTGGTTTTCGACGAGGAGACCGATGGAAGTGCTTCAGCCTTATCGCTGCCTTTCGTACCCCACGATACCTACAAAAATTCAGGCGTGCACAGATATAGGTGAGTTAATTCACTTACATCGTGCAAGTTGCAAAACGCGTAAACGTTGAGGACATTCGTGAAACTTGGTGCCAAACACAGATATTGGAAGAAACTGCTGAACATATGCCAAGGATCTCGCTGTAGTAGTGGTTCGCGCAGGCTTCTACCAAAAAAAGTGAGGAACTTACGTAGAGGAAAGACGCGAACAGGTAAATCCCTTAAAGTACTAGTGAGCTTGACAGACAAAATGCACAATCCTCACTCACCAAATGTAGACACCATTGCAGCAATCAGTGCACCAACCGGCGGAGTCAAGAAAGTCAAGACGATTTGCATGGTAGTCTTGTTCTTCAGATCGTTGGGGATGTTCTAAGCGAAACAAATGAGTCGTCCATCAAGCAGAGACAACTTCGCACCTACCGCGAATGCCTTGATCGTCAGCCAAAATGAACAGACGAGAAGGTAAACAGCCAGGAAGGCGTAGACCCTGTATAGGGTGAGCGGCGAAGTGGTTATTTATTAGTGGAAACCAACCATAGAGTTATCGCATAAGCAGTTCGTTCGCCTTTGGGCCTGTTCCCGAGAGCAAGGACGAACTACAATAATGATTAATTAGTGTGTTTGTGATGTATTCCAATGGTCGGATGACTTACTTGTAATGCGAGGAATGTCAAGTATATACATTTAAAGGCAAAGTTCACCCAGAGAGTCTAAACGCCAAGTCAGCACCCAAGGCACCCTTAAGACGGATCACGTACGATGGTAGGGGTTCCGAATATATAGATGTTTTCTGGAGATACAGGCAGAAGGTCGATAATAATGCTGAATGTAAGCCAGATGTTGGCCAAAGCAAACCACGAGAAAACCAATGAGAAGACGTTATACTGGAAATGTACTTAGTCAACAGAAAATGATGATGGAATGGTACCACGTACGAAGGCTTGAATATGAAAGAAGAACATTCTGATGATTCCGTGGCCCGAACGATAGAGCTTGAAAAAATTTACTAGGCCGTACTACAAAAAAATATTAAGTGATCGAGAGCATATAGGCTATGAAATCAGATGCTCACCACCGAAGCAGCAAAGGAACCATTCAGCCAACGACGACGTTGGCCAATCAATTCAGCAGCGCTCTCCGGGACATCGGTCTCTGCTTTCGAAGGCTTGACATAGGTCAACGTCCACCGGTCCCCAGCTTTTGCAACCAGCTCGAAACACAGGATACGATCCTCAGCTAAGAACATGTTCTTGGTGAAGATGTTCATGCCGTAGATGCCCTTCGCGCCAAGACGATCAGCAAGCGAATGGTCACCGTGGAAATATTGTTCAAGGGGGCATCCAAGGATTGCGCGATAACGGTATGCGGAGAAGGCACCAGGGAGCACCGACACATAGCCAAAGCTACTTTCAAGTGGTTTATCTGCCAGGCAGCATCAGATTTGTGTGTGAAGACTTGGCAAGCAAATGGATTACCGAGGATGTTGGACATCTTGTACTCGAAATTTTGCGCTGCAACCAAAGGGTTCAAAAGCTTTCTTCCCCCTTCAATCATGGCGTGAATTTCACCACAGCATCCTCCTAGATGAGAGTCGTTGTAGAAGGCCTCCCATAGATAATAGATGGACTTGTGCCCTGGTTTCGTTCCGGCATCGAGAAGGATACAAATTTCAGGCTGAAGAAAATAGGTGAATACACGTCTAAAAACATAACCAGATAGTTCGCACCTCCAATATGCGTCCAATAGCGTTGAAAAGCCAGCGATGAGAGTTGATCTTCTTCTGATTCTTGGCCTTCACAACGAAAATGATTTGGACTGGTACCAAGTTATTGGGGTCGTTCTCATGGGGAAGGACCAATTGAGGTGTGGGGTCCACAGAGAGTTGGGTGGTATACTAGAGCGTCGTGTGTCAAACATCGTTTCCGATTGGGAAAAGAACTAACCTCGAAAATATGGGCAACGGTATCTTTTCCATCCACCTGCTTCTTCATAACGCCATCTTGGTAAACACCTACGGTGGCCAAAATATCGAGGACGCTCTTGTCCATTGGCTCCAGACCATCGACGATAAGGGCGACCACGATCCTTTGCCAACCTGGCATACCTTCCTCCGCAGTTCGCCGCCAGTACTTGGATTGTTTTGTCTTGCAAATATCGCGAACGTTCAGCATGACACCATGGAGGGTGCGGGCATAGAGCGTTTTGTCTTCGTTGTAAGATGTGACAGCAATGAGAATGTCAGTTTGACGGTTATAGAGCTTGGTTCTTAGTGACCACCCATTAGCTTCAGTGAAGTCATCTGGATCGACCGTAGCAGCACTGTATCTCATATGGCTAATTGGAGTTAGTTGGCATCGACGGAGACTATTTGGGGCTTGGATACATACGAGAACTCGGAGGTACTGGTCATGGCGTATTTTGTTTCGAGTGCATTGCGAATTGGCGTAGGGACTGGGTACTCTGCGATAAAGTTCCCCTTGGTAAGTTTGACCTTGCGCGTGACACCGCGTTTGATGGTCTGACGACGTCTCCACGCGGTTTCAACACCATTGGTGGACTGTGACGCCGGTGAGCTTGGGGGAGCATAAGGGTCTCCATATACAGATGGATCGGCAGGGCTGCAGGAGATGAGTGGTTGTCACTCATGAAAAAAAGAGCATGACTTACGCAGGGGGGTAAAAACCACCCGGACTGTAAATCTCACCTCCTGTCAACGGAAGTTTTTCAACGAACTCCTCGCCGGCATAACCAGGACCGCCAAAGTCGCGGGGCAGCGTGGTGGTGCTCCCGAAAGGAAAGTCGGCACCGCCATCGTATGGCCTCACTGGGGGTTCTTGCAAGTGGGCTTGGCTAGTGTGATCAGCGAATACATCGCTGTAATGCTCGGCTTCCGGTGGAAAGGACATAAGAGTAGGAGGTGGGCCTGATGGTAGAGAACGTAGGAGTCAGAGACAATTTCAGGAGCGCCGGCCAGCGGTGAGGGAGGAACGAGGGTTGCGGTGGGTCAAGGGAAGCAACCGGTTTTGACAGAAACGGGCGATGTCAAGCACCGCCTGCATGCGGAGCAAAGCATTGCGGCTGCGCAGCGGCTCCTAGGCCACGGTCACATCAAAGACCCAATCATAGTCGCACGTTCCACGGTCCTGACATAGCATTACGTCAGCAGACAGCATAATAGCCCGCTGGGCGTAGCCAACTCGAAAGCGAGACAGAGGTGGAGTTGGCGAGGCAGAACAGAGACGCTTGGGGTTTATTACAAGCAGACGACGACGGACGAACGTCGTCGCCAGTAAGCCTGCCTCATGGTTAGCCGACGAGGACTCGTCAGATGGGAAAACTATGACAAGGATTGGTAGTCCTGCCTCTCGATGGGGCCTCGTCTTCGGGGGCCCCGTCCCAGGCCTTGGCTCAATTTAGCTCAAGGCCATTTATTCTTGGAGCGGAGGAGAATTTGCGCCTTCTGCAATAAATAGCATGTCCGCGGGAAGTTAGTATGCCCACCATCGCCCATCCTGTTCGTGAGCATATCCTCGTTCCCCCACTACCATCTACGAGTTCTCACCCCACCTAGCGAGGTGACCGAGCGTCGGCTGCATGTCCGCACGAGCGCCCTCCCCTCGCTTACCATCCTGTGTACGTGTCGCCCCTCGTCAGTTGTCCCCTCCGAAGCCTTCGGCACTTTCGGACGCCCAATTCCGGGTACCAAATTTTCACCCCTGCCAGAGCCCTTTCCGAGACAAAAACCCGCCCAGTCAGCGCGCAGTACGTACTAATTCGCAGTCAGCCGGTTATGATTTCAATAGCTTCAAACTTACAGCCGCCGCCAACTGACATTTGGAGTGTATCAAGTCCAGATTCCAGAAGACCAAGGGCAATGACGGCATAATATTCTTGATGGTGATTCGAAATTTTCGGCATAGCGCTCTTGATGGTGGCGCTGGCCTATAAGTATCCAGGCGGAGAAACACCGCCGTTAGCAGACAGCGTTTGCGCTTTCGTGTTTCACCTGACAGCGGTGGCTCCACTCAACTCCGTGCACCCCCCTGACCCTTGGTCCAGAGAGGAAAGACCCTGAATATGAGTCCGTTTTATGCGTAGTAATTATCATTCGAGATCGGCGTCGTATACGACCGAGACTCCGAGCATGAAAGTGCGCCGTGCACGTCACTGGTGGAGTAGCATAGGTATGTACAAGATTACTGATACATACATAGCACCGTTGCTCTCCTGGGGAGCAACCATCAAACATAGACCTGATCATTGTCGTAAATAGCTCGTGGCTTATACTTGAGAGGTTTGTAATCCATTCTCTCCTTCACGGTGTGGTGGAACTTTGGTTTCTGGTATGGAATAAAGCGGCCACGACCCAAGTTGATGCTGCGATCCGATTCTAGCTCGTCAGATATGTTCGATATTGGAACGATGTTCGAGCGCTTACCTCCATTTTATGTTCCATACCCCCTTGTCCTGCCAAGCCTCAGAGCAAGGCAGCACTTCCAGTATCCACCAAAGTTTGTCTATCGTCAACTCGTCGAATAATGGTGCTATGGCGTCTGAAGCCTCAAGGTAGGCGTCTGGAATCGGAGTAAGCTGATTAGTCTGGTTTGGTAATTCCGGCGCAGCGATATCTTTAGCACCCTGTGTCGTTTTGGTTTCAGGGGAAACCGGAGACGCGCCGTTAGAATCGAAACCGGGCGATGCCTGCACACCGTTGGCTGGCGGCTGAGGCGAAAGCGCCGAGGCCGCGAAACCAATGCGTGCGAGGGCATCATCGTCGAAAAGGATGCCGCATTGAGCCTGTATGACGTGCTCCACCATCCAGTGCAACGGGATCTGAGCGAGAGATACATTGACGTCGTCATCAACATTTCCTCCACCAACATCTGCGACGATTCTAAATAATTCATAGGTACGAATTCGCAGAATCGGGACTGACCGCTATGACAACCCGCAAACCATACTTCCAGCACATCCGTACACGTAGATGATTCTTCGGCGATAAACTCGACAAAGGGCTGTGTATAATCCGAGGTTACTTCGTTATTATGCCCGTTCTGTTGGGCACCATTGACGGAAGGTCCATCGCGGGCTGTTTGCTGTGGTTGAACTCTTGGCTTTTTCTTCTTAAAAAGGTGGTCGAAGGCTGCCTTGATGGCATTCCATCCCCGACTCGCTTCCTCTTCTACATAAGCTAGGTCATTGGGGTCATTATCTTCGGCAGGCCAATGGTACAGATTTGGCCGAAATCGAGCGCGGCGCTAGGCAAGGGTCAGCGAGGTTCCACACAATCTCGAAGGGGTCATACTTCGTCAAGGGAAAGCGCATGTCGGAATACTCTGATGGAATCATTGTCTTCAGTGAAGGGTAGCGTACGACTAATAAGCACCCCAGTACTCTGCACGGTATCCCTAACCACGAGTAAGCAACAAAAAATCGCTTTCGATCTTGAAAATGCCTACCATACACCTACGAACTCTATCTTCACATCTTGTGAAAAGGTCCGCTTAAACCCAGCGGCGAGCTTAACTCCCTCCTTGTCAGTCCGTTTGTAGGCTTTGTAAGCAAAGTTGATCTGCTGGACGTTGTCTTTTGGCAATAATCCGACCTTCATAACATTGGTTAGACTTTGCGGACCACAATCCTGGTCGCGTGAATTACCTTGCGGAGCATTCCGGCCAACGCACGAGCAGTGTATGCTCCGCGAGAGAAGCCTGATTATCGAGATTAGCGGTGGGCTCAATCGAAGCAATGTATCACCCACCGAATATGCAGATCCTGTCTCCCGTCTTATAGTTATTCATGAGGAACTTGTAACCCTCCATTACATGTGCATCCAAATACCTGCACCTCCATCTGTCATGAGCTCTCTTGGATAATAATAGGTGCACGTACCAAGCAACTGCTTCATCCAGAAGCGATGCACACCACGTGAACAACGGTGAAACAACTCCGGGCGCAAAGTATGTACCGAGCCCTGCCTAGAGGTCGTTAGAATCGAACTCTAGAGCCCGAAACACCCCTGGTAAACGTACTTGATAATAAGCAACTTGCTTGTCCGGAGAGTCTTTGCGGAGAAGGCCAAAGAATTTGACTACATTGGTATTCTGTCCTCGTTGAGCCATCCCGCTTAAATAATTTTTGTAGACCAACATACCTTAGTGCCATACTGTCCATTAGTACCATCGAAACAAATGACAATGGTACGAGGCGGTCGATAAAAATCCTCATGTACGTCATTCGATCTTGCTCCCGACATGGTAGGATCGCCGATGGTCTGCGTTTAGTCTGTAGGATTCTTCACTGGGCTTCTAGGAGGTGCTCTCGCTAACAACAAAACTCTGTCTGGGAAGGAAAATGTCCGATCCAGTAAGCACCAAGAAGGCCTTTTGTAGCGTACCTCACGGGATCTTGATAAATTTGATATAATTGGCACCTTAGAGGTGCCACCGAGCGAATGTGTACTTCCTCACCGGAACCCGGACACCAACGCGACCGAGGCAGCTCGAGAGAGCGCTGTTACGATTCAGGCTGTGGTCGATCCTGTGGCTTTCATATCACGATGAAACCAGTTTAAACCCGAATCGGTTAGTTGCGATTTTATGCTTAGCTGTCAAATGTCAGTGCCTTTTCAAGAAACAGAATTATGGTTTTGTCCAAGTAATGGCGGGGGTGCTGTGCCAGAACGTTCCATCAAGATTGGCACCGATCATGAGGCACGAGGTAAGGCGCTCGGTTAAACGTGCATTTGGATACCGGTAGCACATGCAAACTCAAGAACATAAATGAGAGACTATCAGTGGCCGTCATACTTGGACTTTCTGGTTCTCTACCAAACTAGCAGTGGTTGATCACCCCTAGCTCTTCAAGCAGCGTTTGGTGGCGATAAGCAAGCCGGATGTCTGGTACGTTCGTCTACAGATGTGGCCGTATCATTCTTGGTAAATATACCACAGGACATTCCCACCATCACTTATCTCACCTTGTGGATGTCGTTACCGGCGGCTCCTGCGAGGTACCATTCTTGACCTAGCCAGCGCCGTTTGATCTCCATTTCAAAACCGCTCTGTATGACAGAGTTACGGGCCAGTTCGGCCAGCGAACTTTGCGGGAGCTTATATATCTACACACCGTGATATGATGTTAGATGTCCCTGGTAAAAAGCGGTACATATAGCTTACGTGAGCAGCTACGCTATACTCCTCTAGCAGAGGCTCCTGTTGTCCATAACGGCACATCAATTTCAAATCAAGGAAATAGCGATGGAGGCGTACCTTGGTAAAATGAAATTGAAGGGGATCATCCGTACTCAGGCTTACGTTCAATCCAGTCTTGAAAAAGTCTGGAAGTGGGTTCCGCTCATACGCGAGAAATAAGGCGTTGTTACTCAAAGGACTCATCGCGAGACCGATCTGCCTTAGATAGAAAAGATACTGCAATGCCGGGACCTTGCGCAGAAGTATACCATGAGAGATTGAGTGCGAGGTGAGGAAAGTGGCGGTCAGATGGTCCGTGTCACCCGCTTCCCCAGCATGGGGCCGAAGGACGAACGTGTCTGTCGTGAGAAGTGAGCAGATGAAAACGGCCTAACAACCAATCAACTAGCATACTGAAACCTCGTGCCCGACGCCAGTGATTAAGGCTAGCCATGTTGGCGTACATGTAATAAATCCTAACGTGGAAAAGTGCTCCAGATGACACGAGGTGAATTCGTGGCTAAGACGCACCAGTACGAGAATGGTGGATTTTGTGTAGTGTCCCAGAGACGAGGATACGGAAATTTGCGATGGATCCGGCGCTCCGCCTTTGATTCGTCATCCACACTATCAAAGCCGATGACACGCTGCAGAAAAATGTGGAGTTCTGGGTGCGAAGTCGGATCTCTCGTGACCTCGAATAACGGACGAAATACATCTGAACAAAGTTCACATCTGAGGCATGAAACGAAAGAATCGGCAACTTACTGATCACGATGTCCTCAAAAGTCCTCACCACACCATTTTCTTTGTAAACATTGTACAACCGTGGCACTTGAATGAGCCAGCGGACGTTGTGTGAGAATAACTTGTTGTTGATCACCCATTTGGCTAATTTGTCCCATTCATCCACTGATTTCCCGTATACGCTAACTCGCCATTCGCAATTCTGTTCACGCGTGAGTTTAAGTGGAGGGGGGGTACACCACTGGTGCCTACTTGGTATTTGCTTTGTTCTAAATCAGTCATCACCTCTGCAAGATGATTAGTGATTTGAACACCTCATCATGTGAGAAAGAAATGTTACCTTGAGTCAGCTCAGCAAAGTAGCGTCCATCAATACGGTTATCGATCTTGAGAAAGATTTCCCGAAGCCTAGATTCACCGATTGGGTTGTATTTGAGGTTGAATTTATCAAACCGGTGGAATGAGTCTTGGTGGGCGTGCATATCGAGTGTATCGATGGAAAGATCGTAGGCGCTCAATTTAAGGGACTGGAAAACCTGCTCCAGTGTTAATTCGGCCCCATCACGAAATATGACAATATCCTGAAAGGAGAACGTTAAATTTATAGTCTAGTAGGCGTAAATGAAACATACATGGGGACTGCGTTTCATCTTTGCCTTGATGAATCGTAATAGGTGTTTCTGGTTCATGCAACTAGCCAGATGTACGTGGGTATCCACTTTACGGACGTTATAAAAATCCCTAGAAGTGACCTGCTGTCAACAATACATAAGATAAGATTCAAAAACGTTCTGACCTGTGAGGGACACTCTAAAGCGGGAAAATAAACATAGGACTACCTGTGAACAAATTGTGCTTACTTTCATGGCTGCCAACTCCTGGGATTCATTGAGTAAACTGTACATCTCGAATTTACTTGTTAAATATTTGAGTCTTCGGTATGCTAAGCTTTTCGCCGGACCATCGGATATGACCTCAAGTACATGGTCCAGATCGAGAAAATACTCCCTAATGGATGGAATATCAAATGATGGCTTCTCGTCTGACGCCCATGATGTATCATTAACTGCATCATTTCGCAAGAAACGTGATACGTACCCTCGGTGGTAGAATATACCTGGTATACACCCCTGTCATCGATCCTGAATTCCCACGGGTGCGAGTTCGGAATCTGGCAAGTTGAAAAATCGAATTCCTCGTCTTCCGTAGTCGCATGACCGTCAGGGGCTGGAGCGTCATGCTTTGCGCTGAAATGCCAATGTGGCGGCGGAGGGGTAGGGTATATTGTCCATGCATTGTATGGGCTCTCAGCTACCTTGGCGTGAGCGAAGTCGACATCGGGCTTTACACCGGATACGCCTGCAAAACCTTCAGTTATTCCGTTGAAATGACCGTCATGGTCCTTAGGGTTGTCGCCGAGTCTCTGGAGAGACTTGGCTATGTATTTGTCGCGTAACTCGAGGCAGTGTTGGAACAGCTTGAAGGTGCGCGCCATCTCGGGGGTGACGGAGGGGTGCACTAGAATGGCGTGTCTTAGCCATCGTCACCATCGTTGGGATCGATGCAGAAACGCATACTTTGTGCCTGTGGCTCTGTGTGCGCTCTGTCTTCGTCTTCGACGAAAGGGGATGACGTGCTCTCTTGCTCGTTGGTTTTTAAAGCCAACTGGATTGCAGAGAGCCCGAAGGCCGCCGGGACTGATGACGGGCCCTCGGAGATGATGGCAGACACATCGGATGGACGACGATGAGCCAGCTTCTTCTCTTCGATCTAGCGCGTTCTCTAGTTCCGAATGAACACTGCTAATGATAACATACTTGTTGCAGACTCTTTTCGTCGTTGTAGCCGTAAAAACCGTCCCTGGATCCGGGGATCAGGAATCCAGAGTTGGATTCGACATCAGTGGGGGCGTTCGATGGCTGCGGAAATCTGCCAGGCGCATCACTGGTGACGATCGTTGGTGTCATGATAGCGGTGACGAGATGACTTGGAACATTGAAACACGAACGGGTGATGATGTGTATTTGGCCCTTATTTAAATACTAATAATTTGCGGAGAATAAGGTTATCAGATCCCCATTCGATCAAAACTCTTCTTTTACGTCCATCGAGCTGAGTGGTGGCGACAAAGAGCTGAGGCGTAGACGCTTTGAGGTCCGGCAACACGATCTACACGATGGGAAACACAACCTCGAATACGAATCATAATCGACCATCGCCGGTTCCTACTAGGCAAATCGATCCATCGCCTCGCAAAAGGCCACCGTCCCATTCCCCCTCTCCCAATCCCAATCAGCCCCACCCTTCCCTGCGCACAAAGAAAAAATCCCTCGAGCTGCCAGACCTTGCGCTCCTTTCTTTGACTCCTGCACACTCCCACCAAAATTCGGCCAATTCATCTCCCTTATCATCTTCTCGTAGGCCACCAAGAACTACTTCTCCAATTCCGATTCCGATTCCAGCTTCCAACAATGGCACCATGAACAATGCCTCAAATACGGGCACTTCTCCTCGTGGAAGGCAACCGAATGTAAAAGTGAACTTCGCAAGGGAGACTGACACGTCCAACTTCTCGTCGGATTTGCTCCTCGATCAGCCACCATCTACTCATATTCCGGTTCCTCACCATCACCATCATCCTCGTAATCGCGGTAGCCCTTTTTTCCGAGGTGCCCCTCTCCAATACAACTCTACTCATTCATTCACTTTACGCAGCCAGGCTGCTGCGCAACCCCGCATGCAAGAGCTCTATGTAGAGAGCCAAATTGAAGCATCCACCCAACCCGATCAACAAGAGTCCATCCAGGAGACAGTACATTCGACCATCCCTCTCGCGCTACACAAGGCTGAGGAAGAATTTGTGGCTGCCACGACCAACCGTCTAGAGCTTGGACAGCCTGCCTCCAACCGTCGTTCGGATGAGATCA
>JBBPLJ010000037.1:36203-61940 GCA_038089715.1 Veloporphyrellus conicus
GTCCATCCAGGAGACAGTACATTCGACCATCCCTCTCGCGCTACACAAGGCTGAGGAAGAATTTGTGGCTGCCACGACCAACCGTCTAGAGCTTGGACAGCCTGCCTCCAACCGTCGTTCGGATGAGATCAAGGAGCCTGTGAATGTTAAAATCACTTGGCATGGGAGCGGCAGATCGGTTATTCTTGCGCGTGCAGGTGACGACAATTGGAAGGGTCGTCAACCAATGGAGCCAGAGTGTGTCTCCTGATCAATCACTCTTGCCCGCCCGTCTGACTCGCATCGTAGTGACCACCCTGCGGATACATCGTGGTCCACTTGGGTCTCGCTCATGCCCGGGACGCACCATATCCGTTTTATTGTCGATGAACAGTGGCGTTTAGCCGACGACCTTCCAACGGCTGTAGACGACGAGGGGAGCTTGGCAAATTACGTTGCGGTTCCAATCTCTGGCCTGACGCCACCTCATCATGTCTCCATACCTACTGTCCCCCCGAAGCAGTCCGCTCATCCAGTCCATTCGTTCTGGTCGACTACGACGTCCACTCAAGGCTCCACGATTGACGTGCCCTCTTCAGATCCCACGGGATCGTCGTCCAAGTGGACAGATGAAATCCCGCCTGAACTCGTCGCCGCTGCTCGCGAAGAAGAAGCTTACCTTGCTTACACGGCTGCTGCGGAATACGATCAGTCAGGTTATGTCAACACTCATCAGCAAGTCCCTGCGCCAAATATTCCACCGGCTCCAGTCCTTCCTAGGCACTTGGATAAGCTGATTCTGAATGTTAAAGCTGGACAACCCCCGCCGTCCAGAGGCCGCGAGCGGGAGCGGGAAAAAGAACGAGAACGCGAGCACAGACGGAAGCAGGGACGATCGCTACTCGGAATGACTAGTACGCTTGCACGGGACATCCACAGGGAGGATAAAGCTGGGGAGGACCATCCTTCCATTCCGATCACCACCGCGAGCGGGACGGATGTGACCCATCTTGCAGCCACGTCGCAAGCGCACACTCGTCTAGGGCTGGATGGACCAGGACTATCAGACGACGCCAGCGTGCTGCCCGTGCCATCCCATGTCGTACTTCATCACTTGAGCACAAGCGCGATTCGTAACGGCGTACTCGCTGTCGGGAGCACGACGCGTTATCGACAGAAGGTATCTAAACGCGTCTCCGCGAACGGCACGTCACTCACAGATGTTTTAGTATCTCACCACGATTTACTACAAACCAACATAAGTAGTGGTTGTGATCAGCATTGGCGATGCGCAGGACGTGTTACTTATAAGCCGCATTTCGGGAGACTGTCGCAACCAGGCAATTCATCTGCTTATTTATCTGTGCAATTACTTGGTCGTTTCTTGGGATATTGCCCCTAGATTCTCCCTGATACAATCATGATATATGTAGAAGACTCAACCCACATTCATCCATGACTATATGCTCATATCTTTCATAACGCAGACACGTGGTTGCTCTGTGCATGCATACTGGTTCCACGCCCTCCTTGTCCTGCTTTTCTTTCTCCTACTTTCCGTGATCATGATAACTGTACTCATTGATATTCTTAGATTACTCACCGCCCCGCCAAAATGTACCTTATGTGTAAGAATTGTATACACCATATGGATAAGATCGGGTAGGACCGCTCAACTTCCAAAAGAAAAAACCATTAGCCCACCGCGAGGGTCGAACTCGCAGCCTTCAGATTAATCAGGGGTCATACCCGCCTTAAAAGTCTGACGCTCTGGCCGATTGAGCTAGGCGGGCCTGGGAAACGGTCGCAATTAGAGGTATATGTACTGCAATCACATATTCACGTTTATTAAACCCGATCAAATGCTTGAGCGAGATCCGGCCCTCCATGGTCGGTGCAATGAGTACAAGGCAGTTTCTTGTCCTCCGCTTGCCAGCACCCACCTGTCACCGAACACACGCCGTAACAACACCTCTCCCTCGATATCTGTGATGCGAAGGCACCGATCGGGCTATGCCACGCAAACGGCGTTCGACTCGGTATGATAGAAGCCGTTAAAAATAAAGACCAACCGTCACAATATGACGTTGCGGCAATAGGGTGAGTTTGTCCTCATGCTCGTGCGGAAACCCTCGCGCTGAAGTTCCACGATTCATTACCGCCTATCATCTCGGCAACAATGCACCCAAAGGACATTGTTCGCACTGGGTACGACAAGCCTGGTTGTATTTATACCGACCCGGGACGATAAGTCCCCCGGTGGGCAAATTGGTTAATCGTGGACCTGTATCCCGCCGAGGGTGCACGCGCGCTCGATCAGGGATGCAGATGCCTGGCACACGCAGGACCACCATGTCGTGGGAGCCAACGTCAGCGCGTGAGGATTCAACGAGCAGGTCCCCGAGAGACAGTTTATCAACAAGCTCGCGACCGAGCCTCTTAAAGAGGAGGCGCAAAATGCCATTCTAAACAATGTACCGCTTGACGCTATGGTGGTAATTTACGTGCCTAGCCACATGCCCGTCGAGGAACAGACTGCACTCATTCGACATCTCAAAAATTGGGTGGTGGGTGTTGTATGATGATTGTTGGTATAACAACGTAAATAGGAGAGGAAGCAACCTGGGCACTCACATGCGGTAGCCACCGACCTCTTTGGATACCCTATGAGACAGAGGGTTTGAAATCATCGCCGCAGATGAGCATCCGCCTGATGTTCTTGATAAAGGGTTGGCTTAGGGACACCATGCAAACAACACCCCAGAGTCTATATCCCTCGCGTGCCCGAGCAAAAAAAAAAACATGTACCGTGCAGCAGTCAATTAATTACCCCTATCTTGAACCAATCATCACACCTTAGGCATGGAAATTAAGTCTGCAAAATTAATTCGCGGCGCAAGTGGGTTATACGCTTGTTGTCCAACGAGGGTGCGGTCTTGCCTGCTGTGCCATTCATAGGCGGGAACTATATATTGGCGGCGTATATATAAGTCACCCTACATTGCAGGGATAAGGGTGTCCTCGTGGTCAGTAGCAACCACGAAACGGAAAATGTCAATACTGGTGAGGATTCGACATACTGCAATTATAATGGCCCGTAGCTCACAAGGGGTTTCTGATCCAGGAACTATTTCGAAGGTTCGTTGCTCTAGCGATGGAATTTGTAACGCAGCGCAAAACACGGAAAGTAAAGGGAAAGATCCATAAACACAGCAACGTTCAATACACAGAATTCCCGAGATCATGGTCGATACGAGCGGAGAGAGAGTTGCAGGGGATGGACTACGTGTTCAGGATCAACCGGAGACCCCTGGGAGGGCGAACGCAGCTGCAAGGGGCGCAGATACCCTGTCACTGGCAGCCGCCACCCAAGGTAAGAGTAGTGACTGTTCGAGGAACGGTACCTATGACGCGGGCTTCGGAACAGTATCAATTGTATCAGCATGAGGAGCCGAGTATGCAACGCACGTCCAGAAGACGAGTCATGGTTGTCAGTAACCCCGACCCTACCGACGACAGCGAAGGCGAATTCGAAATAAAGACGCGTGGATGATCTGGGAGGTGACGTCACTGAGTAACAAGGGCCCGTCGTCGTTCCTCATTGATTTTTCTAGCTGGACCCCCGTTGATTCACACATCTGCTCGTTGGTTCTAGCGTGTCCACCGAGGACTAAGAATAAAAAATGATGTTGATGAGGGGCGAGGGGCTAGTAGCATGCACAATTTGGTAGCTAACAGACATAGCTCTAGGATAGTTGCCTTTCCGGTCTTCTCCGCCGAAAGTTCACACCACGGTAACGCCACGAAATTTGTTGTAGACCTCCTTGCACGGCCAGACATTCCCTCCATTATTTATCTTTTCACCCCCTCTCAAATGTCCAGGACCGCCCATCGCCTCTTTTCGTCTCCCTTGCGGTTTTCTGCGCGGGTCAATTTAAACACAGTGGCCCGTTCGTCCCGCCCCATGCTCAGCCGGCGTATGATGAGCTCTGAGTCACATGCCAGCAGCGCACCGAGCGACACACCGTGGATAGTGCGGTTTGTCACCGGTGTTCACAGAGTGAGATTGCTCAACGTATTTCTCCTCCGCAGATCGGGTCTGCGCTAGTATTTGGTCCTTTGGTGAGTACAACCCGGCGCGCGTGCTTTCACGAGGGACCCACCTGTCATACAGTTCCTGTACCTTGTGTCTCCGTCGGCGCGCAATGGCCCTCATGGACACACTGGCCACGGGCATAACAATCACCATGTAAGTGACAGCTTGAGGGAGACGGGGTTCGCATGACCAATCTACTACCATTTGCAGGACAAACACGAGGACAAGCATGTGGTACGTGGCGTTCGTTCATTGACTGATTTACTCGTGGTGACGTGGTTCTGTTTCTGTAGCAACGTGTCGAATCTCACCGCGAAGAGGATGCTACCCCCATTTCCGATGATGAGGGCACTGAGATTTCTGCTCAGGAGGTGAAGGAATCAATGGAAAAGGCTTTTGTGAGTCACGATGACATGTACTTGTCTGGCATAGTTCTTAATTTACTAGGAGGTGGACTCTCCGAAAGATGCTCAGGAACGCGAGGGAGCAGTGACGGAGGCGGTGACGACGACAGTCGAGAATGCGCCTGCCGAAGCGCATTCTCAGGAGTCATCAGCAGACGCTACGCTGGCACCCGAATCTCTGTCAAACGCAGAGGCAAGCCATGCGACGGGTGACGATGAAACTCAAGGTACCACTGTAAGTACACTGCTTTCATTTGGTTTGGCGAGTGGAGTGACCAAGTAAGCACCAGAGCGGCGGAGAGAGAGAGACCGAGGCAGAGTCAAAAGCATAGGGACAAACCCATAGCGAGATGGTGTACGTCCACGATTCCATAGACAATTGCCCTTAAATGGCATTTATACTTGGTTGCCAACCACCTGAGCACGTCAAGTCGAGATAAGAGATGCCATTTCTCGGTGCGCTTATTCGAGTCTTGACGTGGACGATGACAAGCCTTCTAATCACATGGCTATATATGGACACGTGATGACAATAATGGTCTCCAAGATGGAGACTCGAGAATATAAGACAATGGTGGATATCTTGAATGACACTGGCCGTCGGGATAGCTTTTTCTCCATACTTTACTCTTCGAGTCTTGCTGCTTGACGCGGCGAGTTCGTCGTCACTCGTTTTGCCCGCCACTCGCTTGCTGCTATGCTTGCCTTTTTTGTACTGCTTCTGTCTTTGTTCTTTGTCGCCGACCGCTGCGTAGCCGGCCCGATCCGCATCGCCCGGAATGACCTTGCGTTGTCCCCCATGCCCCCCACGACGCCGCTAACCAAAAGGGACTCCACTAAATATGTTGTTGCTCATCATATGGTCGGAAACACCTATCCGTACACTCAAGATAACTGGTTGTCGGACATCATCCTTGCTCACCAGAATGGCATCGACGGTTTCGCGCTCAACGTAGGGAGCGATTCCTGGCAACCTACACAAGTCCAATATGCGTGAGTACCTACCTGCATTCTTGACCTAGTCTCATGCTCTACCAGATATCAAGCCGCATCGCAATCGGGGACGGGCTTCAAGCTCTTCTTGTCATTTGACATGACGTGCGTCTTCCATTGTTGATTATCGTGCTGTTTTCATGTCCACCACTAGGTCCCTCCCCTGTGCCAATGCCAACGATGCTGCTACTCTCCGAAATTACATCACCACGTATGCTTCGCATCCCAACCAACTGATCTACAACGGTCGTGTTTTCGCCTCGGCTTTCTCTGGAGAATCTTGCCAGTTTGGCCAAGGTTCTGTTCAATCAGGCTGGTCGACACAGTTCGTGCAGCAGCTGTCTGGTACAAATGCTGTCTACTTCGTTCCCTCCTTTTTCGTGGACACCTCTGCTCTCCAGAGCTTCGAGAATGTGATCAATGGCATATTTAGCGTAAGGATGGTACACCAACATGCGATCTGTTACTCTAACGTGCTTTTTTCCCACTTTAGTGGAACTCTGCATGGCCCACACAGCTCACGGCGAGTTCTTTGCCCAACTTTGCGGCCGATACACTTGATTCGCTTTCGACTTATGTCGGGGCTACAACAACCGATGAGGAGTATGTCAGCGCTCTGAGTCCTATTGGGGGATCCTACATGGCTAGTGTTTCCCCTTGGTTCTTCACACATTATAGTCCACAGACTTACAATAAGAACGTGAGTTGTGTCTTACCAGCGACAGATCAGTTCTGACATTAACTGCTTCCTAGTGGATATACTTGAGCGACGACCATCTATATGCGAGACGCTGGGAGCAGCTGATAGGAATCCGCGATCAAATTGATATTACTCAGATCATCTCTTGGAACGACTTTGGAGAATCCCATTACATTGGTCCTATTGAAGGTGCACAACCAAATAGTCAGGCATGGGTGGATGGATTTAATCATACTGGTAAGCCTTACTGCGTTTTCTAGTCTGTGTCTCAGCGCTGACTTACGTCTACAAGGCTGGCTCGATATGACATCATATTATGCTACTGCGTTCAAGACGGGAACTTACCCAGCCATCTCAAAAGACCAGATTTTCATGTGGTCTCGTCCCCATCCGACTTTTGCCACTGCACCTGATCCAGTTGGTCGGCCTACGAATTACCAGCTTGTGAGTTATATCTCAAGTGTCATGCCGTCTGGATCTGAAGCTGTCTTGATCGTGCTAGGCCGCAGACAAGATTTGGGCGATTGTCTTTGCGACATCTCCGGGGACTGTCATCCTCTCGACGTCATCCACTATCTCACAGACATTCAATGTTACGACTGGGGTGACAAAACTCTCACTTCCCATTACCGCTGGCGGATTTATGAAAGCAGAGCTACAAAGAAACGGTCAAACCATCATCGACCTTCAGTCCGATGGTTTCTCTTTCAACCCTTCACCACCTTCATACAATTTCAATGCACTCGTCATTTCTTCATCTTGATATGCACTGGATGTGCGCTCTTACTACCACTGGCAGGGAATTATGGGCGGTTTCAAGGAAGCGCTGTATTCGATAGTCTCACATTCTCATACGATCTACTTCGCTATTTTTTTACTTGCTATTACTTATCAGATACCTGTGACTTGCTCATTTCTGAGCTACTGTAACATGAATTACAATCCAGAGGTTTCGGCGGTGTAGCTGAGCTTATGTAATGAGAATGCGGCCGAGTGAGTAGCGGGAGTGTGCCCAATCATTCAAATCCTTGTCAGGATGAGACAAGTTCAAGAGAGGCATAACGCGAAAGCACGCCGGTCGTCTGCGGGATCACTCAGGAATAGAAAACGGCCTCGACATTCACCTATTGCGTCGGCAGACATAATAGATCCGAATGCAAGCATCATCGTTCCGAAGTCCCGGGAAGAGAAAGAGAAAGAGAGGAGGGAGAGACTCGTCCAGGAGGTGAGTTGTGAGTATCGTGATGTTACCCATCTCACGTTCGCGTAGCTTGCGGCGCAATCGGGGAGCAAACCCTCAAGTAAGAGGAAGAAGAGACTAGAAAAGTATATTGTGAGACGGCTCCTTTTTTAATAAGGATGGTCGACGGTTGACGTGTCTTTCAAAGGATAAAAAACTCAGACAGGAGGAAAGAAAGCAGATACTTGAGAAATTGGCGTATGGACACATTCGTGCTCTTTAATCCTTCGCTCACTCGTACAGTCAGACTCAAGCGTCGATACCGACTCTGGAGTTGCACTCCTCTTCCACGTTAGGGACAGGAAAGGTGGTTTCTCATCGCGAACGACTGGACAAAACCGAAGATGTCGGTGTTCGGCGTCTCATGGGTGGTCGATCCAACAAACGGAGAAAGCGCAACAGTGATTTTTCTATCGCCCAATCCGCTAACACCGAGGACGAAGATGCCGAACTCGATGAAATGGGTTCCGACGCTACTGGAATTGAATCACGGGACGCTGTGGCTTCTGGTTCTGGTCAAGTCCAGATTGTGGACATGTCCGTCAGTTTAGTTGTGCCAGAGAAGTCAACGCTGTCTGCTGTTGGCAGTGCCCTCAGGCGAAATCCAGATGGAACTTTGATGGCCCCTCGCATCGTCAAGAAGAAGGCGGCTGGTCAAAAGGTTGGTTGGTCGGCGATTTGTAATCCATGATCTCAATGTGTTTTCCTAGGCCAGCTTTCGACAGTGGTCACAGCAATCTGCACGGCAGGACCCCGCCCCAAAGTCTCATTCGTCGTCCGATGGCTCAGATTCTGTGAATGACACGGAAGAAGAGGTCGATTCCAATTCAGGGTCTGCATCAGACAGCGACTCAGAGCACCGCAGTTCAACCCATGCGAAAACCAATACTGTTAATGAGAAGCGCGCAGGTTTCAAGACGTGGGCAATGAGACAGCTCTCTGCGGCCAAGGGTTATGTCGTCCCCGTCGATAAACCATCCGTTCCGCCGGAGCCGGTTACCGAGCAACCTCCCCCGAAAAAACACAAGGTTTCGCATCCATCTCGCGATGAAATCATATGTGGTCCACTTGGAGATGACCTAAGGTTGCCTGCCACTGCGCTGGCGGAACATCTATCGAGGAAGCCACAAGAACCGCTTAGTTCGACATTCCCTGAAAGGAAACTTGTTTCTGTCGTGCGACCCACGGACGTCGAAGAAGCCCGGTTGATGTTGCCTATCACAGGAGAGGAACAACCCATTATGGAGACCGTTTTACTCCATCCTGTCGTGATCATATGCGGCGAGACTGGGAGTGGAAAAACTACACAGATACCACAGTTTCTTTACGAGGCAGGGTTCGGGGATCCCAGTGGAGGTGGGTAGCGCCTAAGCTGAATGAGAACGTGCTAACTTCCCTTTCCAAGATAACCCTGGCATGATCGGGGTGACACAGCCTCGACGAGTCGCGGCGATTTCAATGGCTGCACGTGTTGCACATGAGTTGTCTCTAACCATGACGCGGGTCTCCTATCAGATCCGCTACGATGCAACCGTGTCTCCGTCAACTACGATCAAATTCATGACTGATGGTATTCTGTTACGCGAATTGGCCACAGATTTTTTACTATCCAAGTATTCTGTCATCATTATCGACGAAGCTCACGAGCGAAGCATGAATACGGACATACTCATTGGTGTACTTAGCCGTGTCTTAAAGTTGCGAGAGCAAATGTGGAAGGACAAAAAGGACGATATCAAACCCTTGCGTCTGATCATAATGTCGGCCACCCTTCGAATCAGTGACTTTGCAGAAAATCGGCTTCTCTTTCCGTCCCCCCCTCCGGTGATCAACGTTTCTGCACGCCAGCATCCGGTGACAATCCATTTTAACCGTCGAACGTCCCCAGACTACGTCAAAGAAGCGATCAAAAAAACCGCCAAAATCCATTCTCGCCTACCTCCGGGCGGCATCTTGATTTTCTTGACAGGTCAAAATGAAATATCAGGCGTATGTAGGACTTTGGAAGGAAAGTTTAGCCATAAAGCTATCGAAATGCGAATGCGTAAAAGGCGGGTAGTGAATGCTTCCACATTCTTTACAGAAGAGCTTCCAGACTCGCCAAAAATGGTCGCTGCTGCAGAAGGTATACGCCTCAATGTGTACTTCCTGGACAAATCATTAAATGATCTAACAGTTGTCCTGGAGGCAGAAGATGTAGACTTAGGCGTCAAACCCCAGGATTTAGCTTTAGATGTTGACGACTATGTTCCTGAAGAAGACCCCGAAGCTTTGGATAGCGCTGACGAGGACACTGCCAATGATATAGAAGAGAGTGATTGTGAGTTGGATCCACACACTCATATTCAGACTCACGTATACATCCCTTTCAGCTCCAATGCATATCGTTCCATTGTATTCTCTTCTGCCAAGTGATAAACAGATGCAGGTTTTCGAACCACCACCACCCGGACACCGTCTGGTGGTAGTCTCAACGAACGTAGCTGAAACTTCGTTAACGATTCCTGGAATTCGATATGTTGTCGATTGCGGGCGAGCAAAGGAGGTGAGTTGCTTTTTATTGCAGATAACCTTCTGTCTCACGGAAATAATCAGCGCAGATATGATGCTACAAGTCGTATACAATCATTCCAGGTGAACTGGATATCAAAAGCGTCCGCCGCGCAAAGAGCTGGTCGAGCGGGGCGGACGGGCCCTGGGCATTGCTACAGGCTCTATTCATCCGCGCTCTTTGAACACTATTTTGAATCATTCTCACAACCTGAGATCCTTCGCACACCAGTAGAAGGTGTGGTGCTTCAAATGAAGAGCATGGGCATCGATACAGTAGTGAATTTTCCCTTCCCAACCCCTCCTGACACACAGGCTTTGAAGAAGGCTGAGACGGTACTCGCTCACCTTGGCGCGGTGACCATCACGCCACTTATATTGTCAGCAACCTCGGAAGTATCCATCGCTACCATCGGAGGCAAAATAACGTCTCTCGGGAAGTCGATGAGCTTGTTCCCTCTTGCTCCCCGATACTCTCGAATGCTAGTGGCCGGCCAACAACATGGTTGTCTACCATACGTGATCACCATCGTATCCATTATGACAGTGGGGGATCCCTTCCTGCATGAAGAAGCCTTGGACGAAAACGAGAATTCAGACAATGAGAGCAAGCCTGAATTGGGGTACGTCAAGAGCGAACGCGTCAAGGAAAAAGAGGTTCGCAGAGCACGTCGGAGGGCTTTCTTCGAGACGCAACAGGTACCCGTCGGTGGCTTCTGTCGCTACACGCGGTACTTATACATTCCGTTTCCTAGACCCACGCTTCCTTGGGCAGGTCAACAAGTGATATATTTCGAATACTTTCGGTCGTCGGCGCATACGAGTACGCTGGGGGTGGTTTCCAGTTCTGCTCAGACCATTTCGTTCGGCCAAAAGTACGGCTTGGAGTATGTTTTTTTGGTGCTCCCCATCCGCTGACATGGTTCCCCAGGCTATGGAAGAGATCCATAAGTTGAGAGCACAGATTTGTAACATCGTGAGCGCGACCTTTCCGGGCGTGGAGACGGGTCTTGCACAACCCCTCAAGCCACCCAATGACACACAAGTGAGTCACTCCATTTGCTATCGGTTGGTATGTCACTAAACGATAGTTCTTATAGCTAAAAGTCCTTCGCCAGCTATTGGCTGCTGTGTTCATCGATCAAGTGGCCGTTCGGAAAGATCTCGCGCAAAAGAAGTCAGCCACTGGGGTCCAATACTCGACTGCTAAAGGTATCCCTTACAGAGCAGTAGGTGTCCAGGAAGACGTATTTATGCATCCATCGTCTGTCCTGTCACAAAGCTCTCCCCCAGATTATATTGTCTTCACTGAGATCATCAGAACAACCAAACCATGGCTTAAAGGTTTATCGCCATCCTCGATATTCAATCAGAGTCTTATCTAACAGCCGCCCAGGACTGACACTGATTAACCCGGCGTGGCTTTCCACGCTCGGAGGGTCGACGCTATGTACTCTCAGCAAGCCCGCGAAAAATAGTGCGGGCGTGCTGATGACGATACCCAAATTCGGACCAGATCAGTGGGAGCTACCACCGATAAAAGCCATATAGTGATATTATAATACATTATAATGTGATGCTGAACAATCCAAGAGTGAACTATGTGATATGCCGTGTAGAGAAGAGGGCAGATGTGCTGAGAGACACTGACTCTCAGGCTGTATGGAGTATGTCGTCTATGGTTTGGGTTTCTTTGGGATGAAGATGTTGCCTTTGTCCTTCTTGGGTCGCTTATGTGGTAGCTGCAGTCTACGTTCGTTGATCGATGACGCTGGGTCCTCAGTAAAAGGTCTCTTCGGTAGGGGCTTCGGTACATAGCCGCCACTTGGCCCCGCAGCGGCTTGGACCGAAGTGGGGTCAACCAATGGAGCGGAAGAAAGGTTCTGTGATTGCGGTTTAGCGCGAACGGTTCCGGCCAAACTCTGAGGAGTGACAAGGTCTGTTGGTTCTGGAGGCTTGAAAACAGACTGTTGTTTGGTGGCCTTTGTTGGTGACGGAGGCCGGGCTGACCGCACAAGTGTGGGCTCTGTAAAGTAAGACACGTCCACCTACGTGGCGGTGCGAAACCGTGAACGCTAGCTGTTGTGAGCAAACAGATGACCTACATCAGCCAGCAAAGACCTGGATCTGGCATTATTCACGATTTCTTTCCAATCGGCATTACTTCTTTCGAGCGTCGGAGCATTTCCCAAGATGAACAGGGATGATTTTGCTCGGGTGATAGCCACGTTCATTCGGCGAACATCTAGTAAGTAGAGTTTCAGCCACCGCTAACATTTCAATATTCGTGCCCCATACCAGCCAAGAAGCCAACGGACTGTACGCCTGGGCCAGCGCGTACACAAGAGAGGATGATAATATCCTTTTCTTGACCTTGGAAACCGTCGACCGTATTGAAGTGTATCTTTCCGCGAATATCCCCTCCAAACCTTCGTTCAAACATACGCTGGAGTTCGACCACCTGGCCGCGATACATTGAGATGATGCCAACCCGGAAGTCAAAATCAATCGCCGTGAACTCTTTACGCAACCTCGCATAAAGTGCAACAGCCGCTTGGACTTCCAACACGTTTTTCATCGAGTGGCTGGCGGTTCCTTCTTCCTGGCCGCGCGAGACGTTGAAAAAGCGATAGCAACCAAACTTGGGATGTGATTGCCAGGGCTGTTTGGTTTTGACGTTCATGTCGGGTCCGTCAAGTAAACGACCTTGGTAGAACAAACGACTAGGGAGCTGACTGATTTCTGGGTGCATCCGATATTGAATGCTGTTGGATCTTTAGGTAGGGAGCTCGGCAAGTCTCAAATCACGCTCACCTCAACAGATGGACAGCATCTGGGCGGTGTTTTTGCAAGCGAACAAAGAGGGATTGATTGTAGTTGAATCGACACGCCTAAAGGGGTGTATCAGAATAAAAGTAAGACCAGGGAGGCCGGCTCATCACCTCTTGAGAGAGCACAGTCGGCGGAAGTTGTTGGGGGTCTATGGGGAAAAGGTCAAGGTCGCACTAAGTGTCGCAGAACGGATTGCTAAATCCTTACCTCCAACCATGATACACTTCGCAGAACGAAACTTCAAAGGAATCAATGAAGTCAATTCAACAGCTTGGGCGGCTTCATCAATGATAATCATTTCAAATTCCAACTGCTCAACCGATTCGTGGCCAGATCCTGCTAGGGTGGCGCAGATCACGTCGGCCTCTTGCAGAACTTCCATGCGGATTCGTCTTCGCACAGCATCCAAAGTTCGGTTGTCGGACTTTTGTTTGTCCTTCAAACGATCGAACTGTTGAGTCAGGGCCATCCGGCGAGAATTCAGTTTCTTGATCTCTTCTTCGATGGCGAGTATCCTTGCAGTATTGTTTTGAACCGTGGTAAGCTCCTCCAACTTTTGCTGTTTGACGCGTTTGACAGATTCTATCTCCTGCCGAAGCGTCGCAATCTCCTTTCCGGCGTCGCTGGAGGGATTTGGCATATTTTCGCCGGTCACCTTCTGCTCTACGAGGTAGTCCAGCGCTATATCCCGGACACTGATATCGATAGCTTTATCACTGCCAATCCGGACCACCTTGATAGGGTCCCCGCGCTTCAGAGCACTTCGGTAACCGTCCTTCAGACGACTGGCAACTTCATCAATTGCTGCGTTACTTGGAGCACATAGCAGGACTTTTTGTACTGGCCCTTTGTCGGCTTGCGTAGAGTTCCGCCCCGCGTGTATGGAAGTTGTGACGCGGGACCTTTGTGATAAGAATGCCTCAACCAATCCGCATATAGTCGATGTTTTTCCAGTTCCAGGAGGCCTTTAAAAAGTGTCTGAGTGATCCAGCCACCGAGACGCCAAGTCCACCTACCCTTGAATCAATCCGAATCCTTCAGTTCGTAATACACTAAGAATGGCCCTTGCCTGAGGTTCGTTAACACGGTAGGTTGACATTGCTTGATCGATATCATGCTTCTCCAGGCGTGGCATGGCGGAGATGCGAGGTTGCATGATCGACTGGAAGGCATCATAAAAAGGAAGACCCATCAAGGCACCATATTCGCGATGCAACGTAGCCAAACTGCAAGAAAGGTCAGCGCCGCGAACGTAATTACTAAGAAAAAGAAATATACCTAAACACCTTCCTCAAGCTCCAAACGCTGTTAATTTGCAAACCAGGATCAAACCCATTGGGAATAAAACACCGAAGAGTCATCTGCGCGCCCGTCTGAGTATTGCGGTAGGACTGTGTCTTGGCAAGAAGCGATGTCTTCCCAGAAGGATGACGGAGTAGAACGATATCCGTTTCTGACAAGCGCCAATCTTTCTGAAGTGACTCGGATATTGTAGTCTCAAGATCGACAAAGTCGTCTGTGTACTGTTTTGAACAAATCTTGCAATCGTACGAAACCTGGGTCTCTTCTTTCGACTGGATGATCTGAGCCCAGCATTCGAGTAGCAGGAGCGGCTCAAATATGCTAAGATATTGACTATGGTCTGTAAATTTGTCTGGGACGTGAAGCAGCCTTGGTTTTGCCCCTTGCACGGGGGGATCTGGGCCGTCGTGATCATAGTTCCACGATAGTAGAGCACGGTGGAGTCCAGAAATATCTGGTTTGAGCCGCATGGCCCTCCTACGCGCATCGTCCCTTCGTTGAAGTCGCTGCATAGTGGCATTCTGGGTATGTTTTGTGACATCAAGCATTCGGATCTGACGTCTCTCAGGAGGCTTCTGTATTTTGGGAGACTTCTGGAATTTAGCAAGGGCAGCCAAACCTTTCGCGCCCCCGGCCTCAACTTCGGATTCCGAATCGCTGGACGATGAATCCACCACCTGTGGTACCTGAGGCATATTGTTGCGGACAAGAGGCGGACGGCTGAGACCAGAAGTAATAGTCGGCCGGGCTCTTTGGAAAGTCGGGAAAGTAGGTGTCTCCACCTTGGACTGGACTACGAGGGGTGCTTGAACAGATTTCTTGGGAACAAGTGGCTTGAATGCTGTCTGCACCTCTTTGCGCTCTGGTTTGACGTTTTTGAGCGGAGGAGCCGAAACGCGACTATTAGCAAGTGTCACAGAAACAATTTCCACGTCGTCATCATCGCTCTCAAACGCTGCTAGAGCGTCTTCGAGCTTTGCTACGCGTGCCGAGTCGAGCCGAGTCCTTGGAGTCCCTTTCGTGGTCTTGCGAGCATCTTCCACATGCTTGTTCAACTTCGCTAGGCCAGCTTCCGAAGGCAGCACACCCGTGGTCCGAAAGCAGTCCAAGACAGTTTGGATAAGGGCGAATGATTGATGTAACAACTCCTCGTCCGAAAGCCGAAGCCACCGCGCAAGTTCAGGTAGAACGGATTGAAGGTCGTTCATCATCCGCGTTCCTACCCGAGATAACTTGGACGGCTTCTTGGTCGATGAGTTGGACCCTCCATCTGCGACCGTGATAGCGGCGGCTTCCATGACTCTCCACTGAGCTAGCATATCCCGACCAAAAATAAGTGCATCCCGCATCCATACAGTCATGTCGGGGATCTCGAAATAGTCCGCCCACAGCGGTGTCCGTTTGAATATCACGGTAATCGACCGCGTCATAAGCGTCCACAGCTGTGGGAGTTGGGCTGCAGGACCCTGTGGGTCTTCAGGCCGCAAGAACTCGTTTGAACGCAGTAAACCATCGGGGCTGGAACAGAGCACTTCGATAATATCCGTGAGACATTGTACAAGGGACTTTGACAAGCTGCACGCCTCGGTGACTTGAGGCGCATGTCGAACAAACTTTTCGAGGAAGGTGAAAACAGCGGAAATGGAGGGGTCTGGTAGATTGGAGAACAGTGCGCGAAAGCAGTCAAGACGGACGTCCACATCGAAAGCTTGGCCAACGAGGGTCTTGGCGGCAGTTTGGATGTCATCAATTGGAGACAACATGAGGATCATGACGTTCCTGGCGACTTCTGGGCGACGGAGGACATTGCGTAACACCGATGGTTGATTGTAGTTGGCAAATTTAGAAATCGTCTCTACAAAACCTTGTCTCGTAACTTGTAGAGAGCGATTGACGGCATCAAAAGCGACTCGGGCATTAGGTTTTGAAAAGATTGGTTTGTAAGCGCGGGAGCTCAGAACGTCTAGATGGGCATACTGGGCGACCAAATCGAGAAGAGAGGTAGCACCATCTGCATCATTTGTCTGCAAGGATTCGTACGTCTTCCTCCACATGTGCTCTTGCACAGTGCATACCGCGAATGTGTCGGTTATACCAGCAAGAAACGCACAAGATTGGCTGATTGCCCCAACAATCTCTCGCACGTCTCGCGCGAGGCTTGCTGTCACGAGATCACGAGCGGCGCCGCGAGCAGACCGCCACTTTTCGTCTGCATAATTGCGACCGAAGGCAACGGATATGAAAGCATCCACATGAATATCCAGGATGCTCGATATTGCCTGACGGTGGCGAGCAAGTTCTTCAACTTGACTTTTACGGA
Source organism: Veloporphyrellus conicus (assembly GCA_038089715.1). Classification (NCBI taxonomy): domain Eukaryota; kingdom Fungi; phylum Basidiomycota; class Agaricomycetes; order Boletales; family Boletaceae; genus Veloporphyrellus; species Veloporphyrellus conicus. The sequence goes on from JBBPLJ010000037.1 coordinate 52,620, forward strand.
TCACAGAAGAGAGCAGCTGTTATGAAGCATTAGAATTGAATTCCATCAGAAAATCAAGTGTAAAAGCTGACTCGTATGGCAGCGAACATGACCACGGGGCGAACTTCCCTGAACCTTTCGTGCTGGAGTTCTTCGCAAAGAAGATCTACAATTTTTGCGAGCACATCGCCAAAGGCACCAGAATCTTTTAACGATAATAGATACTCTCCAAACCACGAGAGAAACCAGGGCTTTTCGTCTAGAGGAACAATTTCCTCAATTAATCTAATATATGAGGGATTATCCTTGACGGCATCGAATACGACCTGTGGGAACTCGGGTGCCTCGCCTTTCCAAAGACCAGCGTCCAGGCGCTTAAGGAGAAAGAGCATGCACTTTAGTATATGCGCGAACTCTAATAAAATAAATTCGTCAGTAGCGGATTGTGTGCGTGGAAATTTGATATGCATACGGGGGCCCGTGTCGTGCAAGTGGCTCGTGATGACTCTTCGACAGTCAGTCCCTCTATATGACTGCAGAATTGCTTCGGTGGGTATCTGACGAAGAACCAGACGAAATCCGATCCAGATTTCCTTCGGATCCGATGTTAAGGGAAACGAGCCAGTGGGAAAGATGTCCTCCGGTGAAGGAGTGTGTAACACAGCAGGGCCACTTCGGTTTGCGGTCGTTGCAATGAGGTCAAATATAGCTCGAAGGGCTACCTCGTGTCCAGTGACGAAGTGGTCCTTAGCCATAGGGACCTCGGAACAGGTTGACACAAAGGACTTCGCCCACTGCCGCACATCTTGAGATTCGTCAAACATGAGAATGAACAGTCCCGGAGGTGGAACATCCGTTGGCCAGCTTGAGACAGAGGGCCGCGAACGCATTAATGCAAGGACATCAAGATCCCGGAGGATGCGCACATTCGAGAGCGCATGATATGTTACGCCAGGGGGCACGCTGCGCAAAGCCGAGGAGTCGCTTCGAGCTGAAGCTAGCCGATCCTTCACGAGTTGCAACTCCCAATCGTCGTAGCTGTTATAAAATACCCGGAGAATCTCTTCTGAGAAGGCACCAAAATACCTGGTTTCTTCAGTCAGCTATGCAGGCGTCATCAGGTCCGACCATAGGCAGAGTGAGAACGCAAGCAATCTACCTCAATCTTCCCGACCAATCATGGGACAAGAAAGAACAGGGACTCACGTTGACCGAGAGGTGACCTTGACCTCGCCAAAAGTTTTGACGCAGGCGCAGCAGCCCGCCAGACAGCCTATCAGCCTAGCTTTCCATTCCTTCACCCTGTCACTATTATAGGCAAACAACCTCAAAAGAAAGGTGGCAGCGTCAACAGTGACTTGATCCGCACGAGAGCAAAACCAGTGGTAGCATTTGTCGGAATTGTTGGATGGCACTTTCATTAGATAGTTGAAGACTGGTGCTAGTATGTCATCTGAACCGTCCACCGAATTGACGGGCGCGTCGTGAAGGCTGGTGAGTAGAACTTTGACTGCGTCCACATCGCTTGTCGTATTCATAAAAGTGATTAGGATAAAGGAAAGGTGTACAAACGACGAGGAAAGGGAGAGAAGTGCAAGAACACCAGAAATGGACTACCCGAAAAGTCGGTGCCACTAAGCGGCTTGCGCGAGTCAGCGCTACAGCCGTCGATCCAACTCCACTGGCAAGGAGTCTATCAAGAAATGGATGCACACGACATGAATTATCTCAACGAACTCCTTGAGCAAGACATCGAAATTAGAGAGGTACGGTGACCATAGATAGCCATACCAAAATTCACGGCGAATCCATGAAAGAAAATCAAAGATCAAGTATCTGATCTCGACAAGAAAACCCGCGCCATGCTTGGGATTCTGAACAAAATCCACTCCACCTCAGCAGACGCCTGTTAGTCTCTCTCCTACTCCACATGCTGAGCATCTGACCCCGATGGCTTCAAGTCCCGCCGCTGCTCGATTCGGTGCGACCAATTTTGCGCAGTTGCCATGATACCAATGCTGCCATCGCTTCCCTTGTCCCTCCTAATCAATTTTGGCGTTGGAAGGAGATGTGGTCGAATTCCCTCCGCACGGCAATATATTCCGCTGCTCTAGTGGAATACCTAAGTAGTGGCTCCCTCATAACACTTTCGCAAGTGAGCGAAGTGCTTGGAAGTGAGCTGCTTGCCATCGGGCCCTCTACAAAGTTACTAGAACACTCATGGCTCCTTAGTAAAAGAAGAATGGTCAGATAGATTCTCAGTAGCTGTAGAGGATTATCTGCATGGGCTCATTAGCCTCGTCAACGAGCTGGTAAACGACGTTTGGCAACTTCCGGTGTCTCAAAAGTATGGGACTGGCTAATCTTATCACTCTTCCAGTCACGGCTTACTGTCAATGCTGTTACACTCGGAGACTACGAAGCACCGCTTCGTATCTCAGTCTTTGTAAAAGATATCTTTACTGGGTTTTCGATGGTAACGCTTTCGGGAATTTCATCGTCATCTCTGACATATCTTCTCCCTCGAAACAAAACAAGCTCAACCTAAAAAACGACACCTTGCGGCGACGCTTTGACAGCCTTAAATATGATCTCAAAAAGATTGAAGAAGGTCGGATCCATCTCGTTAGCCGAGTCTGACCCTCATCGCTTTCTAGTTGTCTACGATGTATCGCTGCGAAGGCTGACAGATTCAACCAAAAAAGTATCGGTAGAAAGTAGCGTCGGAAGAGGGTAATGTAATAGATCATACGTAGTCATCATTTGCGGTCGTGTGTGGATGCATTGTTAAATTGTTCTCGGCGCTGTGTTTAACTCCGCGATCATTCTTGCTAGGAACGCTCAACCAAGTTCTGTTGGCAGAGTCGTTGGCTCGTTTCCGCTCAACAAAAGCGCGCACCTGCAGTCTTGTGTGATAGTATTTCTGGCACACCTCATTCGCAACCCCAAAAGATCCTTCTCTCTCTGAGACTTTGGTCATGGATAGAAGACGATCTTCAACGCGCCCAGCCTCGTCAGAAGGTAGGTTCCCACGCATCCTCCCTGAGTCAATCATACATTTGCTCCGTTAAACAGAGATAGAGTATTGGTCTCATGCAAGCAAATCGCTGGGAGCGCTTTCTAACATTTACGCCAACGACACTAGCAAAGAAACGATCGGACGCGTGAACAGACTAATAGCTGTGTGGCCAACCGATGACTCGCTTCCAGCCGAGGGCTACGAAACGCTCAAGACGAATTACAAGCGGTTATCTTCTGCGCTCAAAGAGGTGCGCCGTAATTCTGACGACGAACTTGAGTGAGCACCTACCCCTCCACTGTTCTGCCCGTAAATATAATTCTTACCGTAGGGCACTCAATGATGCCATTGAACGAGTCAGTGTTCTGATCGCACTTAGAAAGGCCTCTGAAACGTTGCCACAAGGTCTTTCTTCTCGGTGATAACCATGCATGCCTTCTGACAAATTTACGCGCCAGAGAAACGCAATAAACGACCACGGCCACCGTCACCATCGCCCACCTCTACTTCTGTGACCCCTCCCGTGACTGGAGCACAACGGGCAGCAGCTGCAGCCCCCACGCGAGGACCAATTGGACCATCACCTCCAATTCCGTTTTCTCGAGAACCAAAAGCACGGAGGGAGGCATTAGCAAAGCAGCTGCCTTTGCAAGACGGACGTAAAGTCGCCTTCCATCCGCCTGCTGGAAAGACTGCAGATGGGAGTATCGTCGACGTAGACGAGAATACGTGGATTTTGGCGGTTATCACGAAATGCATCAATCAAGATAAGAATCGGTTGGTCATTTTGTACATTCAGGACCAGGACGACTTGAAGCATTTGCAGATATGAGGTCCAGGACGTAGAGCCACAAGAAGACGGACAACCTGGGCAGTGTTACAATACGACACTCCGAGCGATTATTCCCTTGCCCGACCCCAATGCACCACCAAACAGCGCGGCACACCCAAACGCGTATCAAGAATTCCCAGCTGGGTCCACTGTGATGGCGCTGTATCCTGATACAAGTTGTTTCTACCGTGCTGAGGTGATAGCATCACCAAGGGACCTTCAGCCATCCGGTCGTGTAAGCAGTGACGAGTGATCGTCCTAGGAATGCTCATAACAACTGGTTTGATGCAGGGGACGTCTTCAAAGCATATTTCGATGTATAAGCTGAAGTTCGAAGATGATGACGACCAGGAGCATTCGGTGTTAGCGCAATGGGTTGTTGAATGGCCCGGCACGTGATCACCATTACTGTAATGGCATAGAAATCCCTGACTGGGACCCCATGCACTAGTAGCAGGGGTGCGAGGACTACTACGTCATAGCTTTGCGGCACAGATAATCCTATAAATTAAATTAGTCCGCTTGAACACACTTACGAGTCCCCGGCCATGTCCATCAGCAGACTCTTGCACGAATTTCGCCCCTTGTTTCGCATGCTCGAAGACCCTCTGACCAGGGCGCCCACTCCCTATGGCTTTCCCGGCAGTCGCTCAGGCTCACTCGCCGACCCATTCTTTACATCCCCTAGTACCGTCCATCCCGCTTTGGACCTAACAGAAGAGAACGGCAACTTCATCGTTGAAGCGGAGCTACCTGGCGTTAAGAAGGACAACATCGACATCACCGTTGGCGATGGAGGTCGGAGTGTCACCATTCACGGTAAAACATACAGTCGCCAGCCAACCCATTCTTCCAAGCCCGCTGTTGTCGAAAGCGGAGACTCACATGGAGAAGGTAGGCACATTTGCTGTTTACAGTTCATCAATTGACAGTGTCTTCAGGAGCGGGAGCAGTTCAAGTTAGCCTCACCGAGACGCCATTCAACCAATTGACCACAGAGCGTCTTTACTCGGGAACATCATCGTTCACGCGAACTGTCTGGCTTCCTCAACCTGTCGACAGTTCAAAGGCTACGGCAAAACTAGCCGATGGGGTCCTCACACTGAAGGCTCCTAAGATGGAGGACAAGGAAAGCACTAAAATTAATGTTGATTAGCGCGACGAGGTTGGCCCTTTTCCTAAATTCACTTCTTCCTATATTTGTTGTATCGGGAGTCACCTGTCTATGTAAATAATACACTTGCAGTCCCACTCAAATCTACTGTAGTATGTATCATCTTGCTGGATGGAGGGTAACAGTCAAACTGTTAGCATAACTTCACCCCGAACACTCACGAGTTCTCAAGATGTGGTAGACGTGACTCGGATGCCATCCAAGCTGATACATAATGTATGGTGCGAGTGAGCTACATAAATGATCGTATCCATGTTAGTAAGCATAGTATCATTGATCCGATCAAGTAGTACCTGTCACAAAACAAGGATATTGCCGACGAAGTGCGGCCGTATGTCTAGTTAATAACACGTCAGCAGGACCGATCAAAGTGGCTTGATGGTGAGTTTGCAACATGGCAAGGGTGACTGAGCCAATTGCGAGGAAAGGCGGCCGATACTGCCACAGGTAACTTGAAGTCGTGGGCCGTCAATGCTCGCCATACCGCTGAAAGTTCATGGTATGGGGTGATACCATGACTAGTCCTGTCAAACTTAGTGATACACCAGTGCCAATGGCACCTTCAAGTTAACGGCAGATCGCCCCGGGACTCATCTTTGAACGGACGAAGAGTTGAGCACTGAATAGTAAACTATACTATTTGCTCAACTCATCTGCGGGCTGTTTAAATTAGCAAGGTAAGGGAAACAGGAGGATGCACGCTCCTTTTGAAAGGTCACGACTCACAGGTAATTACCGCAGGTCGCCACCAATACACCCGACTCTGCGAACGCGATTGGAACCCATATCCTTGACTGCGGAACGCAGCCTTGTCGACATCTTACTTAATGTCGTCGTGCACACTGCCATTGTTATCGCATTCGAGAAGTTTGCGACCGAATCTTGACGTAAGTACGTATAGAAAATGTTGCAAGTGACTCTGTGCGCACATGGTTCAAATTAACTTGAAGCGAATCAGCACAGCCTGCACTAGTAAGCCTCCGCCGGGCCCTGTCCAGAACCGTAGAACTCGTGGCTCCTCGGCAACTCATTTGCGCCCGTTCCGCCTTATCTCAGCTCAATCTTTGCTCTCCTTTTGATTGCCTGCACCATATAAGTGGGCCAGGTACATCTATCCTCCTTTTCCTGAGTCGAACTTATGGCTAGTTCAAAGGAAGTCGACCTCGGTCTCAAGTTCACGAGTAGTATCGATCGTGAAGCGCTGTCTGCGGTCCATCGCGCGGATGATGCCTTGCTAGGAAAACTTGGCTACAAGAGCGAGTTCAAACGAGAATTCTCGGTACGTGTACAACATGACCACACCATATGACCACTGTCGATGCGAAATTCGCAGCTTCTCGAGACGATATCATTTGCTCTTACCATCTTGGCCCCTTCTTGTGGTGTCACTGTCGGGTACTCGTTCCCTCTCCTAGCAGGTAGGTAACAAGCTACACTTATGCCCTTCCTAACACGAACGGCACTAGGCGGACACTTCGCTATGGTGTGGGGCTGGTTTATTCCTTGCATCTTCATCACATGCGTTGCGGCATCCATGGCAGAACTAGCGTCATCCATGCCGTGAGTCTCCTTGCGACTCCTTCTGGAAGCTTCCACCTCATTTTGACCTCTTTAAACAGGACAAGTGCAGGGCTTTATTATTTCTCTGCCAAGATGGCATCAGAGGAGAACTCTGCACTTGCTTCTTGGATTACCGGATGGTCCAACGTTACTGGTCAAGTAGCTCTGATTTGCTCGATAAACTATTCATGGTTTGTGTCACTCCTTTACTCCGCTGTGTCGCTCATGACATCACTAGCGCCGAATTTATTATAACTGGTATTGCAATGGCTACTGATGGTGCAGTCATGTTAGGGTCTGGAGCGACATTTGGGATAATATTTGCATTACATATAACCCAAGCTATTCTCTGTTCCTCCGGCACAAAAATTCTGGCTCGGACGACGGTATTGGTGCTTATCGTCATACGTATGCGACAACCTTGCTTGTCATTTTTAAAGTTGACCAAGGGTAGTGATGACGACGATTGGCGCTACCATATCGCTCCTTATCTGCTCCAATGGCGTCGTTTCTCCCAGGGACGCGTTCACTAAGTTTGAAAATAATACCGGTTGGTCTAACGGTAGGTCTTTTTTCTTGATCAAGGCTTACACGTACTGATCAACGGTAGATGCCTGGGCGTTCATTCTATCGTTCACTCTACCAATGTGGAACCTGACAGGATGTAGGTTGACGAATACCTCCGGTGATTAATCCTAGCTTACAAGTCATTTCTCGCAAGATGATTCCGCGGTACACATTGCAGAAGAAACATCGAATGCTGCTTGGGCAGCCCCAGTTGCTATCATGGTCGCAGTCATAGGAACTGAACTCCTCGGCTTGCTGATGTGGATCGCAGTGTCATTTGCTACAGCTTCGGTCTCAGAGGCCATACAATCAAAGCTCGTGCTACCACTTGGGGACGTATTCTTGAGCGTCCTTGGCAAGAATGGTACATTTATTCTCTGGTGGCCGATGACTGTAATTGTGGTTTGTCACATTCTCAATCCGCGATAATGGTTGATTAAGGAACATTCAGTTCTTGTGTGGATGTTCTCAAATCGTTGATGCATCTAGAGTAGTATTCGCGTTCTCTAGGGACAATGCGCTACCTGGTTCACGCTGGTGGAAGCGAATCAACCGCCACACTCGGACTCCCGTGTATGCGGTCTGGTTTGTTACTCTCCTTTCTGCAACCTGCGGACTGCTCTCCCTCTCAGAAACGGGGTTCAGCTCACTTGCATCGTACGCGACCCCAGTGCATACTCCTTATCAGGATTCATCTAAGCTCTACCTTCTCTCTCCGCAGTGCCTCGGTGGTCGGGCTTTACATCTCTTATGTTACCCCAACCTACTTCCGCATCACGTCTGGAAACGATAAGTTTATACCTGGCCCCTTTCATCTCGGACGTTGGTCCAGATTCATTGGAGCAATAGCGGTTATGTGGGTTGCTTTCATGGTGGTGATGCTGCTATTCCCTTGGTACCAAACTCCTAGTCCACAAACGATGAGTGAGTCCGATCCTGCTATCAAATTCTGTTGCATTTAAGGCCAACGCGGCGATAGACTATGGGGTGGTCATCATCTTGTCCATTTTCCTCTTCGCATCTGGTACCTGGATCTTTTCTGCCCGCCATTGGTTCACCGGACCCATACCCAACATCGACCTCGGCACTAAAAGCGAATCAAGTTGAGGCTAGTCACTCACTTTTGATCGTACTTTTGTCGATGAAGGGTTAGAACACGAGAGTTGGGATATTCCTTTATCTTTCATCATTACATCGATTATGTACATCGATGTTTTCTATGACAAGGATGCTCCAACAAAGGTGGGAGCGACACAGATGCCATCCTTGGTACGAATTTTGTGGATGGTCTTGGTCACAGGATTGATCCAAGCTGCTTCTCTGGTATCTAGTGTTGTGAAGCCTAACGATGTGGAAATTCTGGTGAAAAAAAGGCTCCGGATAGACAGGATGATTCTCACCGGGCTGGATGGTCTCGAAGATTTTTTTCTTAGGGTTCAACTGGGACACCGGTTGGCCATCTGGTGGCGGATTCAGCGCAAACCCCAGCATCGGAAGGAACAATAAGCATACTCTCGTATTCGGGTCCCTCGAAGTACACACGTTCTCCGGGTTTTGAGCCGGAGGGTGGTTGGATCAACTCGACGCCTGCTTCCTTCCCGTCTTTCGATGTTGCCTGTTGAACAATGTCTGGGTTCAGAATAAGTCGTCCGAGAATATGACGCACGGCAAGAACCATAGCAAAGCTTTTTACGCCGCGCATAGATGCGGGCTTAAGATTGCACTGAACATCAGTGGTCAATCAGCATATTAATGGTTATTTCAGGATAAGGAGCATCTACGCACAACTGCAACAAGATACTTGTCACGCATCTCTTCTATAGGTATGTAGTTGACGAGACCCGAAACTACCGTACGAGGGCCTGTTTCTTCGCCAAGATCTATTTGCTATTAAAGCCACATTTCAGTAAACCCATGAGCTGGAATACAAATTGCAATGCAAGGCTGACCTCGATGTAAAGACCATCTGCATCAGGGTGCTTCTTCACTAATGGAAGACTGTCAGCGTAGGCAGCGAGTATGAAGACATCGCACCATCAACTATGTGGCCAACTCTCAAGTCTATCATGGATGGAACAGGTTCACCAACGTCTTCAGCAGGGACCTTCCCACCACCACCAGAAGCGCCTCCCTTGTTCTTCTTGCCACCGTCCTCGGCGGCTGCGGTATCCTTTTTCTTTTCCTTCTTCC
>JBBPLJ010000038.1:0-10724 GCA_038089715.1 Veloporphyrellus conicus
AGAAATCATTGATGAATGTGACCCAATACTTGAATTCTAAGAAGGAGGGATAGAAAACAGTGTGGACATCACTGTGGACAAGTTCTAGAGGTCAAGAAGTGCATCAGAAACTGCTGGGAAATGGATTTGTGTGCATCTTGCCAGCCAGGCATGGCTCACATATAGGATCTGGTGCAGTTTTGACATCCAGCTGCATTCCAGTGACCATTTTGCACTTATACAGGGCTTTGATATCATCCAAGTTGTGGTGAGCCAATCTGTGATGCCAGAGAGACAAGTCCAGCATTGCAGTTGTTGCTAGGCATGCAAACTCAGTGATAGGCTCTGTTATACCTTCTAGAAAGGCTGCATTGTGCTTATTTATGGGTGCAACAAAAAAGGGTGGTCCATCAGGTCTGAAGAATGAAAGATGGGATGAATTGATGGTTATAATGAACCCAGATCAATGAGTTAAGTACAGAACAGCAAGGAGGCTGTTTTGGAGGTCTGGGATGTGCAGAACATTGCTAAACTCAACTGGCCTCCCCTTCTTTCCCTCTAGTGTCAGATGGAACACCACTGACCCAACTCCAGCTGAATAGACCACAATATTGTCCACAAGTTTGATTAGGACATATTTGGGGGTATAATTGCAAAGCTAGTGGTGATGGGGTGTCATATGAGAAGTGGCATCCATATCTACATTCCAATTGACATTAGCATCAAGTTGGAGTGGGAAAAGAGGGTCACCAGGATCCTTGGAATGAAAACTTGCATTTTCAGCTTGTTCTACCACTTCCTAAGTGCCTTCACTACCAATTGTTGAAGTTGGGGGTATTGTGGCTGAATTAGCCTGGTTTGGATACTTCCTAGAGTATCTTGACACCTTGTAGTTCTCCTTTGTGTGCTAAAGGTTCCTGCACTTGCAAATGCAGTGGCCAGGGCATTCACAAAAGGAGCAGGGTGAGGATGGGGAATAAGCACAGGTAGAAGAGATTGTGGAAAGTGCAGAGGTAGGAGAGGCAATGGTGGCTTCAGGACAAGGTCTTCTATTGATTTCCTCTGTTTGGAACACCACTTTGACCTTGTCTTTGTCAAGATCAGTGAGGAGAGCAAGAGAGGATGTGAAATGCACATAATCTGGTCCTAAAACATACAACATGGCCATATAGCACAATTTACTATTTAAAGTGGCCAAATCAAATGTAAAGGGCTGCAATTTCTGGATCCTGGCCATAGCCTGTTCAACTTGGGTACTGAGGGCTGGTAGGGACTTCTCTAGATACTTTCTAATGCTAAAAAACTTGTTATATGCAATAAAACGAGTGCTGGGCTTCTATTGGACATAGAGAGTCTTAAGGGCAGCCCAGGCAGCAGTGGGGTTGTCCTAGTGAGCTTGGATGTGGACTCATTGATCTGGGGAGATGCTGAGCATAAGCTCCCTAGCAGCCTTGTTCTATTTGATGTCCCAGACATCTTGGTCCTTGATATCACCGGAGCACTTTTCCTTGCCATCAATAAGTCACCAGAGGCCTTTGGAGCATAGGAGAGCCTTCATTTCTTTGCTCCATGTGGTATAATTGTCTCTATTGAGAGGAGTAATGCAATAGAAATGGGATTCAGAGGCCATTTAGGCAGGTAGAGGTAAAAAGTAAGGAAAATGTGAGAAGTTGATGAATATAAAATATGGTGAGTGAAATTTTCTTGGTTCAGAAGTGAACAAGGGCAAGAATATTGAAGTGCAGTTAAAGCATGGGGCTTATAACCTGTTAGACAGCTATTCTGGATAGCTGAAGTCCAGTAAAAGAAACTATATTAGAATAGCTAAGATAGAGCAAATACAAAGCATTATCTGGAGTCCAGTGGAAGAAACTGAAGAGTTCTAACACTGGACTTGCAGATTCTACAAGATGAGATCCAAATAGTGATACATAAACACAAAACATTGCCACAGTGTGGCTAAAGCATGATTCAACCATAACTCACAAGTGTGCAATCACCTTGTTCTAATATTATCTGACTTGTCAGCTATATGATTAAATCATTGGATAAGTATATATAAGTAAATATTGCTATTAGTGGAAGTGAAGAAGAAAAAGCATAATATATATATGGATAATTTCTATTCCCAATATATCCCATTCCAAGCCATTTATGTTATAGAAATTGTCTGAGACTATAAAGATTGTAGAAGTAGAGTGAAAAACTTTAATCTTTATAAGACCAATTAGTTGGATAGTAAACTTATTGGTGAAATCAAACTTAAGCTATTGGGTTAGAAATTCTCCAATAAGGGCTGAAAAGTTAAAAAGTCTAAACTCAATAGCAATTCTAATAACTATCTTTACATGGCCATAAACTTGTAAAGAAATAGATATGCTATTAGCAATTCTAAGTAGTAATAACATTAATATACCACTTACTAGAAGTCTAAGCAGGTTTTATATTAGAATGCATGGATTTAAGCAACTTGTTAACTATTCCAGCTAACTCATCTTCATCTTTAGTAGAGTCACCATTTTGATTTGATAGTTAAAGTGATATAAACATAGTTGAAGCTTGCATAGCTATAGTTGTAAAATCTATAATAGAGATTAGCTAATCTGAAACAAAAATAAGTTATATATATATATCACCCTCTAGTAATAGTAATAGTATTTCATAAGCCTCAAAATTAGCATAAACAGTAGCTAATTGAAAAAAAAGCAAGTTGACTCACAATATTTGGCTCAGTATATTGTATTTATTTGAATACTATCAAGATTTCTTTACTATAGTAATATGCTTTGATTTTATGATTGAATGCACCAAAAAGGTAAATTATAATCTTATAGTGAATAAGAGTATGCTAGTAGTAAACTCTAATATTCTGAAAAATCTTATAAAAATGGTGAAAATAGCTAAATAAATCTCTAAGCTCTTCAATTGACTTTTTAGTGATTATATTGTAATAAATAATATAATAGAATTCTAAAAAGCATTAAAAAGTTTACATAATATCATAGAGTATTAGTCTTTTAATCATAGATAGATAAATCTAAATATTTAATATTTGGTGATAGCTTAGATTTGTAAACACTATATAAATATACCTTTATCAGTGCCTTTAAATTATTTCCAGTCCACTGATTAAAGTCATAGCCATTAGGAAATCTTTGCAGTCTAGAAAATAGAGAAGTAACAGCAACACTAATATCAAAACATTAAAAATATGATGTATATATATAAGAAAATTTACTACTAATCAATATCTACTAAATGCTTCTTTATGCCTACCTTACTATAGGTAAGCTCTAAGTATTTCTCAATCCACTTGATCAAATGATTTTTAAACACTCTCTTTATTAATTAATGGAGAATATTAGAAGTTATAAGCTAACAAATATTAGCATGGAGAAAACTATAGATGAATGGCTAGAGCAAAGCATTAGTATAAGTCTAAAATGAAAATAATCTAATATATAATGATATTGACATCAATATTCAATTTATACCATGCATTAGTGGATATGATCTTATTAGCAATTGCTTTTATTAGTTCTAATATTTGTAGCTACCTAGATATATTGAAATTTGCTAATAAGCCAATATATTAATATATATTAGTATATAATTAGTTTAATTAATTAAAAATCAAACTTACCATCTATACTAATTTTGAATACTTCTAGTAAAAAGTACTTGTTCTGGATAGTTGGCAAGATATAAATGTATTTCCAATATAACACAGTAATAAAAGTAGTTAGTATAGAATATCAATTTCTATATTATTGTCTTAGGTTTAAGTGAGAAGAATATTTTGGATAATATAGCATAAAAGAGTTGCTTCTTAAAAAGATAAAAGATAAGATTTTTAGTATGCTTTTTTGCTGCTTGAAGAAGTTATAAATAAGCTCTGGGAATTATTTAAAAAGATATTACTTACTTTTTGGAATGATAAGAAATATTAACAATTTAATTGTGCTCCTATAAGTACATCTAATATTATTGTAAATATTTCTAATTGACAAATATACCAGCTAATATTTCTACTAATCTATTCCTATTATAACAGTTATTTTGTCACTCTCTAATATAATGGAAATAAATATAGTATTATGAGTATACTTGTCTATAGTAATCTTATCTTGCCATTATAAGCAATTAGCTTATAGTTGAGTAAACAATAATAATACTTACTATCTATATCTATATCCAATTATCTAATATTAGATGCTTATACTATTATATTATATCTTATTTGCATTTATGAAGTTCCAATATGGAATATAGTTAATATGGCCATTAAAATTTTCATTTGATAAAATATTTTGCATAAGTTGATTCAAAAAGTAAAAATAATAATAACTTTGTATTATTCAAGGAGAAACCAATTTAAGTAGATATTAACTACTATACTACAATTTAAAGCTCTGCCAGGATATATTATCTAGTAGGATTGTATTAATGAAAGGATAGGATTCTCTATAATCAGTATATAGTGGATATATATTGAAAGAATGGGCTTAAAAAACATAGAGCTTATTAATATTGCCTATGAATATTTTTGTCTATTTGAAAATAAATTTAGTAGTTTCAAAATAAAGTCAGTCTCCATAGGAATACCAATTATTAGAATTTCTTATAGTCAAAAAAGATATATTGAAATTCATAGATTAATCAGTTATATTAATATATTTTATCTAAAATAAAATATTAGTTATAAATCATATTATTTAGATAGCTACCATTCTACTCTCTTATCTGTGAGCTTATCATAATAATTCTAGGTAATATCAGATACTAATTCTATTATATATTGTGATAATATTCTACTAGTTTTGCAGTAGGCTAGTAATAACTTAAATATAAAGTTGTATATAATTAAGTAATGGTGCTTTAAATCTATCTCCATTTTAAACCATTAGCTATAGTCTATGTGGGAATATAAAATGTAATAGATAGCAAATGCCCATTAGAGTGGTTAGAAATAGAATATAGATACTACTTGCCAAAGAATAAAAAAGGTTAGAAGAAGTTAGATTATATATCATACTATATTTTATTTTATATATATTTTTCTTTGATATTATGCTATTTATTTGTGCAAACTCTTTTTCCTACTTGATATTCTCATATTTTGGCTAACTATCTATTAAAAGAATATCAATTAGTATTTTGGCCTTATTGACCATAAAGGTATTTAGAAACAATATATTATAAGAAAAAATAGATAAATAATATCCTAATAGAGTAAAAAAATGTGACTAGGAGGTCTAATGTAGATGTGCTATTAAATACCTAACTGGTATAATGAATTAGTTATTATAGCAAGAAGAAAAAAGTCAAATTCATCATTCAAAGCCTTATCTATATCTATAAAATCACTAAATCCAAGAAAGCTTTATAAAATATAGAGAGTAGCCAGATACTTGTTTTTGTATCTATTTAGATAAAGATAAAGGGGTTAGAAGAGGGTAGTATAAGTAAGGAAAATATGCTTTTTGAAAGTAAGCTAAATCTCCCAATTAGATATTAGCTTCTCAAAGATATTAAATATACTATATAAGATATACTTTATACTATATATAAATATTACCATAATCCAGCTACTATGATGACAAAAGATAGAGATTTGAATAAGGATACCAGCTACAATCATACCAAGTTACATAGCTAAGTATAAAAGCATGACTAAAAATGTCACTTATCAGAAATAAAAGCTTAAAATACTAATATGAGTCTTTACTTCTTTTAAGTGCAATATAAATTCTTTTAATAGAGATGATTCTATTTTATTGGCATTCTCTTAATGAATTATATCAATAAAGTCAAAATAATACAAAAAATAGATTTACTAGTATTGGAGAGATCAAAAACTAGGTAGATAAGATTATTTCAGCTAAATTATTCTTAAGTCTCTTATCTCAGTATTAGCTATGAATACTCTTATAAATTAGCCACTTTGGCCAGACTTATGCAGACTTGTAATATTCTCAATAGTATTACTCTCAATATTTTGTGGGAAATATTAAATTCATTCATCTTTCTCTTTCTCAGAATCTGTAGAAGATGGAGCCTATGTATATATATGAGAATGGCATGTTTTCTTATATCTCCAGCTATTACCCCCCAAACTAATAAAGATAGATATTCCAATGGCCCCTATCTCTAAGGGATAGGGAAAATATCAATATCTTCAGATACTTTTTCCAAATATAAAATCTATACTACTTTAGATTGGATATTTTCATAGTGGATGATACCCCAGTCGACTGGAGTACATCAGTGGTATAATTACTTTGCTTGCAAAGCAGGTCTCTTCTATATCAAAGTAATAGAAGGGGCTGGAATGTAATTAGAAAAACTTGCTAATATAGACCCCTATAGTACTATCAACTGGATATAGTCAATGAAACATCCCAGAGCTGCTTTAATCCACATGCAGTGGCCAGCATAAGAAAAAATAGGCATAGTGCATGGGTGTTTCATTTAGACAAATGATATGCTGGCTAGCTTGAAGTGCATAGATTCAAGAGGTGATATTAGAGCTGATAGTGCACTGGCATACAGTTTCGACCTGGTAAGAGATGCAAACATGAGGGGGTAATACCTTATCCTACTGAAAATGAGGCTGGAGCTCCAATAAAAGATCGACCAAAAAGGGAAGTTGGCAGATATGGATAACTGCGGCTTCGTCTAGTCTCGAGCCGTTCTAGGAAGGCGCTACTGGTTGTCGGGAATTTCCGCGCTACAAAACCATTTACTTCCCATGTTTGCCCGAGTTTCTTATAACGGCTCGAGATTAGTCCAAGCAAATCCATGCTGGTGCCTTGGAGAAAGAGGAACTCGAACGTGCGCAGAGAGACTTGCCGACATGCACAGGGTCGACGGGCGTGCTCAACGAGACCTGCGAGAGCTTTTCTGACCCACACGCAGTGGCCAGTGCGACTAAAAACAGGGGTTAAGGTGCTTGTTGCTACAGTCTCAGCGTTACCGGCAGACTACTTGATAACTTACATGATTATCAACACAAACTCAAGTTGGTATCATAGCTCCCATCATGAGCATTTTCTCGTGGGGGATCATCGCACGGGACATCCTCTATCACAGCACTCCAACAATCACTTCCTTTATCAAGTTGTTGCGGACGTAGGGCCGCAGGCAGGTGGCCTTTGCATGTAGGCTCGAACGGATTAACTCTTCATATCTTCTGCCTCCAATCTTTGTCTGTCATAGAGAAGGCCAGGCTCGTCATCAAAAAGACGCAGCGGCTATAGCAGTTGACAATTGCTGAGGTAATTTCAAAGCAAGTCTTCAGGACATCAGAAATCTCAAGTACCATGCAAGCTCAGAGCAGCAAATAAACTCAGGAGGGGCATTCAAAAAGCTGCTTCAGACGCCTGAGTTTGCATCTCTTATCATCAGCTTGCAGTGACTGCACATGGTTATCGGAGGTCGTGGACATGAAGGCGACATTGTACACCATCCTTGGAGGAAAAAGATACCAACAACTAGACATTCGCGAACCTTCTTGCCCACTGAAGCAGCCCCTGTGCATCTCCCTGCCTCCACGCAAACACGATGACCAACACACCCACCAAAAGCGCCCACTTGCGAGCGCCACCGCTACTCACTTGCGACTGGATGTTCCTACTTGTGTCAAACTTGAATCAATAAGTTTCGATCCCAGTCGCACAGGCACAAAACGCACCTTGTCCTTCCCTGCGGCACTAGGTGCAGGCAGGGGACGGGGTGGCAGTCGCTTGCCAAGTACGGTCTTCAAGAATGACTCCTTCTTCTCCTAATCATCGAATACATCAACTTAGTACAGTAGACGTATCTCCGAGAGCAGCGGGGACTCACGCTGTAAGGTGGGAACCTGCTTCCTAAAATCCTGTCGATGCTATATGCCCAAGAGTCAGTCTTACCAAACATCTCGTGTGTGCCAGCAGCCTTACAACGAGGGAGAGTCAATCGAGGCTCTCAGATGGGTGAACAGATCAAACGAAAATTTCCGCGTGTGATAACCACCTGTGGTTCCAATATTCGGTTGGAGTTACATCAGTGTAGTAGTCAGGGGAGTTACTCACTCCCACTCGGTCCGATGCCACCAAACGGAAGACCGTCAGCTGTGAAAGCGATTCAGCTACATCGAACATGGTCCTCAAGGAGACCGCCACCAACCTGCGCAGTGGAGCAGCGTATCATTGGCAACGGCCGAGCCACTTTGTGTGTTGTCAAAAACTAGCACGTCCACTGTCAAATCATACGTAGCATCAAACCGACCAGATCACTTGCCTTTGTTCTTGAAGTTTGCATCTTGTGAGAAGACGTAGAGTGTAAGTGGATGGTCCCTGCAGACGCGTTCATGGCGACAACTATACAACTGAATAAGACGTACCGATCATTGATAAATTCAATAGCTTTATCAACATTTTCCACTGGGACTATAGGAAGGAGAGGACCAAACAACTCTCTGGATTATGGCGTTAGTAGCCCACCGCATCTAGAATAATCAACCTACTCGCTCATCAACGAGTCGTCGCCCTTTACCCCCTTGACAACTGTTGGTGCAATGAACAGCTTCGACTCGTCTGTCTGTCCACCGAATACGATCGTTCCGGACGTCTTCTCCAGCAAACCCTTAATGCGATCAAAGTGGGGTTTGCTAATGATATGACTCAGGTCAGGTGATCCAACCGCGCCATTCGGATAGAATTCGTCGTGCCTGTCAAGAGACAACGGCCATCAGCAATAGAAGAGCAGGATATACCACACAAGGACGAACGCCTTTTGAAGCGCCTTGACAACAGTATCCTGGGCGCCTTCTTCAACGAGAATATAGTCTGGAGCGACGCAGGTTTGTCCCGCGTTCACGCATTTTCCCCACATGATACGCTTGGCCGCCGTTTCGAGGTCACATTTGGGATCGATGACGACAGGGGACTTGCCCCCCAGCTGAAAGGCGGTCACAAGTTCGTTCTTTAACATGCATAACACCTTGACGTACCTCGAGGCTAACAGGTGACAACGTCTTGGCGGCCGCAGCACAAACGATCCTTGCGACGCGTCCGTTTCCAGTATACAAGACTGACATTACGACCGTACGTCAATTTCTCGAAGCGAGCTGGTATCACTCAAGATACGTACTGTGATCCCACGGCAGCTCTAGAAGCTATAGATGAGCCGAGTGAGCAAATTAGATGTCCGGTATTTTGGGTCATAATTACCTTGGTCGTCTCCGGGATAGCGCCCAACACGACGCGCACGACTTCTGGATCCATGTATTTGGGGATAAGTTCAGCAATGAGACCGCTAGTCGCTGGTGATAGTTCAGATGGCTTGAGTACGAAACAGTTGCCCGCCGCAATAGCACCGATCTAGTACGACATGAACACCGCAGAAAGAGATATACGGGGGAAAAGCTGGGCATACCATAGGACCGAGTGCCAACCAGACTGGGTAGTTGAATGGGCTAATGGAAAGCACGAGACCCTTGGCCTCTTTGCGAATGACAGGACCGAAGGCGACAAAGTTAACATTGAATGGTGCACTTTCTGTGCGCGCCCACTTGTCGACCCGGTCATAGGCAATTTTGCAGTCGCTGATGGTGGAATCGAGTTCGAGGCTGTTGCCAGGCAGAATACCAGTCAACGAGGGCATGGGATGGGTAAGCAGACGGGAAAACGCACAACGAGGTCTCAAGGGATGGGCGGCCGAGGTCTTGAGCAAACGTCTCTTTGAAGCGGTCATAGTTGTCCTTGAGGAGATAGGCCAGTTGAAGAATTTGCGTCTTGCGGGCCGCAATGGACTTGAGCTTGCCAGCTCTGAAGCTCTTGCGCAAGTCGGCGTGGATCTAGAATGGGGTAATGAGTGGTGTTTGATACCAGACGTGCGCAACACACCTGAGAAATCTCGTCGACGGGCGTGTATACGAGTTGGGTTGACATGTCGGAACGACTACGGGTTCAAGAATAATGAGAGTCGACTGAGGTCCTTTGTAGTCCTCAAGAAGGTACACGTTTCGAAGCCGGCCTCGGTCACAAATCATGTGCAAGTACGATTCGCCAACAAATAAAACAAGGCGAGTGCACAGCTACTGCGGTCGTCTCTTCCTTCGCGCCATACACAGTCTCAGTCCCAGTTCAACATGCAATTGAACAGTCAATGACACTCGCGACAGACATGTCCAATCCCCAAGAGTGACGCGGACATCTTGGCGCGCAGGTCTGAAACTTGGGCCACGTACGCGTCCCAGTCCCCGCTGGGTCTCTGCTGACCATGATGACATAGATAGCCAGGGCTATTCTCGGCTGTTTATTTCACGTGTTACACACACGAGCCAAACCGGGCACGCTCGGAGTAACTAAAGCAAGTATACCGACGCTTTTTGGAAGTGTATTCGATCCCCCCAAGCTATGTAGACAAGCTGGTCGGTAACGATGACCCAAGGAACTCGTGATTGAGTCATTGTCGCCAGAGATGGACGCAGCTGACAATCTCCCTCCTTCAGCGGTACACACAAGGCTACGCTTCCGTTTCATCGTGCTAGATGCGAGAGCAACTTTGAATGCTATTCAGGGCGGGCTGTCGCACACACCGATAAGCCTGACGGGGTTGGCAGTATGACAATCATCGATGGCATTCTTGTTCGTCTGATCGTAAAAGGCAGGATAACATGGATCGCAGATGCTAAACCCTGCCAAGTGCCAGCATGACCCTCAGATCTCGCCAAGTAGTTACATTTCCGACAATGCATCGTG
>JBBPLJ010000039.1:11833-24036 GCA_038089715.1 Veloporphyrellus conicus
TGTCAGCAGCGTGTACCGCCGAGCTAGTAAAGATTCGTCTCTAAGGCACAGTCGCTTTCTTTTGGAAATTGAACTCGAGAAGGAAGGTGTGGATGACACTGGCAGCGCGATTCAATGATCCAAGAATGTGATTGAAATCCGGCCGTATGACATGGTGTGAGCTTTAGTACGTCTTGGTTGAACAATGACGCCGTATTACAAGATGATGCGATGTACTCGATAATCTACCACGTCACGCGAGCATCACTCACCATCACATGTAGTAGGAATTATATCATCATGGGGCTCTGTTGGCTGGACAGCATGGGGGCGATAGCCGTTTGGAGAAGTTCAACAAGAGCGGAAAGTGAAAACCCGCCCGAAGTCGTCGCCGGATTATGATAAGGCTAGTACAAATGCGATCTCGATCCTCCACGTGTATCATACTAGCTGTGGTCAGCATCCGAGTGCGCGTTCACTTGCACGAGCGAGTTTCGCGGGACCCGTGGTTCAAGTGGATTTTCCCTGATGCGAGGGGGCTCAGGAGATGTTCCGGATCAACGACTGCCAAGACGACGGACTAAACGTTCTCATTGCATTGCACTCGCGGTGCAGCCCCGGGGCACACGAGCGAGCCAGTGCAAGAAACGACGTGGGAATCTGATCTCGGGTATTCAAGCTAGTGGTGATATTATTTCCGTCTCGCGTCGTCTAATCATCTGCCAAAAAGCCATTTAACGTGTTATTTTTAAGTTCTGCCACCAAAGTACGACTTGGGGTCAAGCGATGCATTGCGCGCCCGACATCGGATGTCGATCAAAGTTCGAGTGTCAGAAAGTGTCAACCGGGTCATCTTCAGTGATCGCGATCGACATGTCAGACTTTGATCACCTGCTGCAAGAGAAAATGGTATCAGCCGCCTATGAGTGTATTACCCGAATGATCGTCTAATTATCCTGACAAGTTTGTTCAAGGAGCCACATCGAGAAAAAGTGCTTGGTCGGAAAAGTGGCATAATCATATCGTCTGCATGACATCCATGCACGTCGCTCGTCAGGGGTTCACGCTAATAAGTTACGCTGCGTGCATTGACCATGCACATGCCCGAAAAGATGACGCGGCAGAGAATAATAAATAAGGAAGCGGAGCATTCGATGCGTGTCCTATTTTGAGGGGGAGACTGTCAACCTGAGACGACGCATGAGGTATCGGGCACGGGCAATCGAATGCGGTCTCATTTGCGACGCTTCCATCAGGGCTCATCAGGCTGGTGCCCGCCGCATGACGTTCGGCCGAACACTCAAGCTCAACGACAATGCTGTTCGCTTCACCAGAAGACGTGGCTGTGACATTGATGTCTTGGCATATGAGCGTATGAGCAGAACAAACGAGAGAGGACACAGCGGACGTCGGATATGGTCAGCGTGCTGGGATATTATTCACAGATGAGTGGGCGCAATTTCGTAACGCTGGTCAAGTACATTCAGTTGCGTGACAGCGAACTTGTCGAATACCCTGTTGTAGCACGAGAGGAACGGCGTCATATGAAGGGCTAGAAAAATTTTGAGGCTCATTCTATTGTTCTGTGCAGAAGGTGAGAGATCGGGGCGAAAGAGACAGAACGGTGATCCGAGATCTTCGGTGGGAACCTTTGACGCGTTGCCGAAGGTCGCGCAAAGGTCATGTAAGAACCAGCGGCGGTTCCCACAGTGTGCTGGATCGTGGCTCGATGGGCGCATGGGCGTCGGAAGACGGGGAAGTGATCTTGTTGGGATGGTGGTGGAGATTGTACTCAGGAACGCAAGGGTGGTGCTAAGGCGGGAGGGGCCTGGCCAAGAAGAATAGGCGCGGGCTGCATACGCGATCTAGCACACAGAGGAATCCACGGAGGGCGACGAGAGCACACCCGGTGATTACAAGTCCGGATCGAGGGGACTCGGCGGTGCGGACGGACCGGGGGTATGAGGACGACAGGGGTTCATTCTGTCGCCGCAAGGATCGATAACCCCGACGGACGCCACGTGAGCCACTTGAAGTAACCCTCTTGGCCCGATCTAGTCTTGCTTTGCCACTTGCCATGTCCATCTTTGCCTCCCCACCAGACGTCAAGGCCGTCGTCACCCTCATCCTCATCGAAAACTCGGAGGGCATGTGCTCCTCATGGGACATCCTGCGACAACACTATCTCCCCACCCTTCTCGGCACCATGCGCATGGCCAATCCCGTCGTGCCCGTGAGTACCTCTTCTGCCCCCCTTTGCCTCTGACCGCCCCCCAGATTCCCGTCCTCTGGCTCATCACCGCCCCCGTCGGTGACGATGCCACAGACCTCCACTCGCCTCCACCAAGGCAGTACAACCAGCTCCCGGATTTAAAGTTCAGTTTCAGCCCAGATAACAAAATAACCTCACGGATCATCCACAGGGCCACAGAGGTCAGCACTCCCCTTTCCTCCCTGGCAAACTCCGACGCTTTCACCTAGCTCATGCTCGAAGCCGCCGCCCAATTCCAAGGTGGTCCCGTCAATTTCCACCTCTTCATCGTGGCTGCCTCCTCGCCTGCGGAGGGCACGTGGGGCGTCTCAATAACGATGCCAACTCAGATTGGCCAATCAGAGTGGCGTCTACTCGGCCAACGAATGGCCCAGGTACCGTAACGCGATACCATGCCGACACAATCAATAAGTTGATCCTTCCGTCCAGCTCAAAATACACTGCCACATGATTCTCCCCGCTTCACAAACCATGTCTCCCATGCGAGAACTATTCATCTCCAGCGTATGTCCTCCCCCCCTCCTCTCCCCTTCGCTACTGACCCCTCTCGAGCTCGAGCTCCAAGGCCACACACAGGTATTGCCCTGGTTTCCCACAAGCCCAGACTACACCTTTCTTCTCTCTGGAAGTTCGTAAGCTATAGTCACACGTGCGAACTCATTCAGATGCCCGTCTACAGCCCAGGACCAGCCCACCCTCGATCAGGCGGACCAGGTCGGTTCCATCCCCTCCACCCTTTCTCTACTGATCTCCAGCAGCATTTTTTCACGGCAGTTCGTCCTCCCGTCCTTCGACACCAATCATTCCCGCAGGACGCCCAGTGTACCGCCACCGCACAAACACCCGTACAGAGCGATGCAGCGCCCAGTTTAGTGAGTTCGCTCCAAAAGGTGCATGGTCTGAGTCGCAAGAAGCTGTACGGTACGCAACCCCCCAGACAGCCTTTTGTTCGTGAAGAGCCCGTCCGCACCAAATACAAGAGCACACCCACCCCGTTATCCATTCCGGTAGGTTCACAACCGTTTCCTGCATCTGACGACGGACGCGTTGTCGGCAGGCCAAAGGCAGAACGCGGTCGACGTGCGGACCGACCCCCTCATATCGGAGACCTGTCCAATTCCAGTTCACCCGGGAGGAGGGGCTCGTGGAACCACGTCTCTTCTGATGTCGGTTCTTCGCCGTCCTCCCCGAGCACATCCCTATCTTCCCATCATACCGCTTCTCCCACCATACCATTATACCCCGACCTTCCAATTTACCCCACGAGTCCTCCGATGGCCTCGCCAGGCTTCTCGCCCACCATGATACCATCCCCCATTCCTGAAGCGGGATTCTCTACTTCCCTTTACGACCCGTCTGGCGGATATTTTTCAATCTCACCCTCGTTTCAATCGCCACCCTCCACTGCTGTGCCTCAAGCTTGGACCTCCATGTCCAAACCCGCGCCAATAATCAGGCCGGCAGAGACGCCCTCTGCTAAGCGCTACTCCCAAGAATTCCCGCACAACTCCCACGTCCAGAACCTCAGCGCCATGTCCGGCAAGTACAGGCTCGACGGTACCCCATCCGAGCCCCGCCCTGGCCCCAAGAACGCGCAGAAAGTCAAAGATGCCGGGGACGTCCCATTTATTTTTTCGCCTGAACTAGAGGCGGCGACGGCGGCCAAGCTGAAAGCCGCCCTACACTCCACGTCCCCCGCAGCCGTGAACCCATCTCCCGCACTCATGTCAGGCAATGGTCTGAATTACGCCGCCACGGAAAATACATGTACGTTGGAATTTTTTAGTCTTTGTTTCATTTCAGGTTTTATTGAATGATGCAATGGACGTGCGTTTGACGACATTTTTTCTTGTTGGTGACACATGATGGATCTCGTGACTGTCGACATGCAGACCCGCCCATACATGTACATGCTTCGTCGCAACCATTCACATCGGCAGCACCACGACCGCTCGGGTATACGACCGCACCAGACGCGTGTTCAATGACGGCATTGACAAACGGACGTATTACTGGTCTCGAAGGCGGCGGCGATGGGGAGCTGGGCCGTGCTCACTTTGTTGGAAGCACCTCGTCGAGTTCGTTGCAAGGCTGGGCCGGTTAGAGGGTAAAGAAGAAAATTACATCTATACCAGAACAAACCGTGAAATCTGACAGTCGTTTATCCTTGTTCACAGACGGCGAACTCTTATCCGGGCCGAACGTGCGCCATGCCCCCGGTCTTTTTTCCAATTCGATCCTATTCGCGACCATGGCACGATCCGATCAACGGGCAGGTATGGATTCATGCCTTGTTCGACTCTTTTTTTTTTCTTTTGTTGTTGTTTTTGGTTAGCGTCCACTCTGTGCTCTAGCTGTCACGTCCCAAGTCCAACGTGTACGATCTTTTTCCCCGCCGTGGTATTCCATCCTATGTACGCCTGTCGGTGGAGTGGGAACTTTGTAGTCACGCTCATTATTTGATCGCCACCTGTTTGATACCTCCGTGCTTGTCTCTTTTTCTTCCTTT
This sequence comes from Veloporphyrellus conicus, assembly GCA_038089715.1. Lineage (NCBI taxonomy): Eukaryota > Fungi > Basidiomycota > Agaricomycetes > Boletales > Boletaceae > Veloporphyrellus > Veloporphyrellus conicus. The sequence goes on from JBBPLJ010000039.1 coordinate 16,594, forward strand.
TCCTTGTGCATAATGGGGTCGGATCTCTCTTTCGCTGGTCCTCGGTTGGTCTTCTCGTCGTCTTGTTTTTCAGGCTGTAGGGTATTTGGTTGAAACCGCACATACACATATGCACGCTGTTGTATCACGACCCACACGAATTGATCCCCGTTCTGTTTTCTAGTGCCTCGCTTAGGCCGGATGCTGTATCTCAAATAACCGTTTGACTATGATCAACCAGTCATGGGACGACATGCAACGGCAAAATGGAAGCATGCATGCTGGCAAGCGGCGCCACACTGTCCTCTAAAACCACCGTTCAATATTCTGTCACGGTCTCTTCCAACCAAGCTTTAGACTTGCTGGGGATCCAAGCCCCAGATGCATGACGGCCTTGTTACCCTGCTGTATCACATGAAGCACATCGTTACAGACCATGTCGAGGTCGTTCTGAAACGTGTCACGGCACGCATACATCGAGTACATTATGACGATACAAAACGTGTAATGAAGAAAAAAAAAGATCACGCCAACATCGCCAGTGCAAGTGTCCTCATCTCCCAGCCTTGCATCACGAACAAGCGCGCACATCAACGGTTATTGTGATTGTTCCGCGTACACCTGTCCACCGCAATCAATTACATCAACATGGATCGGGAAAGAGGCTGGTAGATAAAAAAACACACCTTGATCGTCTTGTCGGCCCCACCCGTAATCAGCCTCGTCCCCGTCATATCAAACGTCGAACAAAATACGCCCGCTTCCGCTTCAAGCGAGCCCGGCTGCGGAACATCGTCCATATTTTGAAAGGGCGTGCCCGTATTGTAATCCCACAACGTAAGCGACCCATTGTCGCCTAGAGGACGTCGTCAGCGGGACGTGCACAAAAAGATTCGGTGATGACGTACCTCCAGAGAAAAAGACGCCCTCGGCGTTGACAGAAAGTGTATTGATGATTGCATTGTGTCCTGGGAAGTTAAACACGAAGGCACCCTCGGGACACTTCCACTTTTTGATATTGTTCCCGCCTGCAGAGCCAGATGCGAACGAGTACTCTGTCGGGTGAATCGCGAGCGCGCGGACGGATTTCTTGTGGTGAGTGAGTGTGACCATGGTCTTACCCGCAGCAAGATCCCATAGTCTGTCAAAGGGGTGAGCAGTAGGCAAAATGCATGCGAGGAGACGCACCGGATCGTCGAGTCCATGGAGCCCGTGATCACCTGTGGATCGGATTCTTGACACTTCACGTCGGCGACAGTGGCAGAATGGCCAGAAAGTACGTGTATTTGTGCCTTGGTGCGCATGTCCCACACGCGCGCAGAGGCGTCTCGACCAGAAGTGACCAACACGTCAAGGGTAGGGTGTAGACTGAGCGCATATACACCCGAGAGATGACCGTGGTAATGTCGTATCACCTTGTTGACTTCGAGGTCCCAGCATTTAACCATCTGTCAGGGGTCAGAGACGAATAAATCAAAATCGGCGCGGACAAACCTTGTCCTCACTACACGAAAACAGATAGGGGTGTCTCGGTGAGACGGCCAGCCCACGGACGGTGGAAATGTGGCCCGTCAATGACAGCTTGAGCGCGCCCGACGCCAAATCCCAAATCTTGATGACACGGTCACCGGCGCCAGTCGCGAACCAGGTGTTGCCGGGCTCGACCGCGACGCTGCGGACCCACCCCAAGTGGCCAGAGATGACGCGGACAAGCTTCCATGGGGGGTGGTACGTTGGCTTGACCGTGCGCGTCGTCTTGTGGAGGGTGAGCGCTTCGGAGAGCTTGGTCGAGGTGGCAAAGGTGGAGGGTTGTGCCTTGGGGGTATTGTCGATTGTAGCGATCATGCGCGTGGTGTCGCTGGGCGCTGCACAGGATCAGTGTCGATGCGGAGTCTGGCAGGGGCGACGTACCACCCGTGGTGAGCAGTTTTTGCGAAGGCTGTGGCGTGTTTGGGCGTGCTGGGCCTACCGAGCCTTGCTGGGCGAGGACGGGGGGGAGATCACGGTAGTGTTTGTATTCGTCGGCCATCTTGACGGCGAGGCGGAGGCGGGCGCTGGGTGGAGTGAGTAGGGGGTGTGACGACGCAACGAGACGGACCTCTTCTCGTCATCCTTGATGGCGTCGTCGGGGCAAGAGGCAAAGATGTCGCGGGTGCGTTTGGCGCTCTGTCTAAGGAGCGGGTCAAGCGGTGCGAGAATGCTCATCGCCGTCGTCGCTCAAAATGCCTGTCCGCATTTGGAAATGGCACGGGATGCCTTTGTCATTGTTTGGCGATAAGGAGGCGGTCGACGGCGTGGCTCTCTTCCTTGTCCTCCATCGACGTTGAGTGGGAGATCACAAAGAGAGAGCAAACGTCGTTTTAGTTGGTAGCAGCGTAGAAATATCTCCAACCATGTCAGACGCCGCTGAACTCAAAAAGCATGTGAAGCAGCTCCAGAATGCAAGCACCAATGAGGTATGTCTCCCCGTATCTGTTGTGTTTTCTGCCGCTGATGTGTTCCCAAGGAACGTGTGGCTATTCTACGACTGCTCAAGAAAGAATTTCAGGTCAACGAATCGCTCCTAAGGGTAAGTATTGTCCAACGCGTGAATGTGTGTCGTACGACGTGGCGTCCGTAGGAAAGCAAGGCCGGGCTCGCCGTGGGCAAGCTCCGCGCCCACGACTCAAAGGACGTCTCCGACTTGGCCAAGGAGATCGTCAAAAAGTGGAAAAACGAAGTCGACAGGGCCAAGTCTGCCTCGTCCACCAGAGCACCCGCCAATGGGAAACCGCCAGGTGCGTCGTGTTCCCAGCGATGTGCGGCCTCTCTAACCTCGCCTCTAGTTCGCAAGCCCTCCGCATCGGTGACCCCTGCTGCCACCCCCGCGCCTAATGGCAAAGTCGAGGTCCGCAGCAGCAAGGTGGACGGCGTCAAAATCTCCGCCACGGGCGATAACATCCGGGACCGATGTGCGGAGCTCATCTACGACGGTCTCGCTTGTGACTCGGGTGCCCGTAAGTCATCCCGTATATGAACGCGTGCATCTCCGTCTGACTCGCTCTTCTTCCCAGCGAGCGATCAAATCACCGGCCGCGCGATCGCGGTCGAAAAGGCCGTATATGCCCAGTTCAGCAGCACAACCCCAGAATACAAGGGCAAGATCCGGTCCCTGTTCGTCAACCTCAAGGACAAGGCGAATCCCAGTTTGCGCGAAAGCGTCGTCAGCGGCGAACTGTCCCCCGAGAAATTCAGCAGAATGACAAGCGAGGTATCGTGCCACGCCTTTCTGTATGCCCTAATTCACACCCACTTAGGAAATGATGTCCGAGGAACGGCGCGCTGCCGACCACAAAATTAAAGAAGAAAATTTGTTTAAATCCCTGGGCGCAGGGGAACAGGAAGCGGAGACAGAGGGCTTCCAGTGTGGGAGGTGCAAGCAGGCGAGTCGCTCCCTTCACATGCTCATGTCGTTTGTAACTCCCCCCCCAGCGCAAGTGTCGTTACCGTCAAGCACAGACACGAAGTGCTGATGAACCGATGACTACCTTTGTCACGTACGTCTCCCTGCTCGACCTATCTCTTATCACTGATTTTTTGTGCAGATGCGTCAACTGTGGGAATAGGTGAGTAATCCATGCTTCTCTCCTTGGCCAGCCCACTGACAGCTTCCTTCAGATGGAAGTTTTCTTGATCGCCTCGTGTATATTTCCGCCCCTTTTTTTTTTTATCGTTTTGCGTTCGTCGGAGAATTTCACTGTTCCGAGTTTTAATTGTGGTTCCTGTATACCCCACTTTACATGTTGGATGTGGCTTACGTAATGTAGCCTACTTGCCCTTGCACACGTTTATTTGCGCGCTCAGACTGTGCTATTCGTTGTCGTCGTCGCCGCTGCTCGTTGTGTTCCGTCCCTTTCCCGTTCGTACCATGTCGCAAGATGCCGATGCCGACGACGTTAAACCGAAGCTGAACTTAACCATCAACTATGAGGGTCAACGTGGGTTCCATTCCGAACTCGACCCCTCTGCGTGTTTGCTTATCCTCATGCACATGAGACAGAGATTACTGTCAAAGTAAAGCCAAATATGCCATTTCGTAAAATATTTGAAGCGACCGAAGTGCGTCACGCCGTTGGTGTGTATATGTGGACCCATATTGATCCAAACATAAACGTTGCAGAAACGTTTCCGGAAAGACTCAGGCAGGTCCAAGCCCATGCTACCACGCGTGGATTCTCATCCAATTCTGGCACAGGGACGCTCCGCTTCGTCTATGAAGGCGACAGACTCAGAGCGGACGACACGCCTGCAGAGGTACGTTCATTGATGGTTGCGCGGACGCGGATGACATGATGCCGGGCAGGCGAAGATGGAGGATGGGGATGTGATCGATGCGCATCTTCAACAGGTATGTGAGGTCTTGGTCCTGTGTGGTCTTGCTTGCGTACGTGGTGTTCTTCTGCAGGTCGGTGGGGACGTGCGGCGTGTGCTATAGTGTGCTTTACAGGGTGTGGATACATGTACGGATTCCGGGTGTTAAGCTGGCAACAGGGCATTTTGCTAAAGTGATGTGAACGTGGGAGCCCGCTTCAATGCCTTTCATGACGCCGAGCACACGCCCTGGTTGAACACGGAAATCCCTGGACTGCTAAATTACCAGGATGACTCAGCTCCACATTTGCAGGGTCTCAGCGCTTTCGCAACGGCGATGGTAGTGACGTGCTCGTGGTCCTCGCAGGCAATGGGGTTTCGGCGAGACGTGATCAAGACTGGTACATCGGCGATTGCTGCTATCCAATCCAGGCACTCGGTGGGGACAAGACGGCAGTAACACCTGTGCCTGTGATCAAAGTCATGATCATACACTGCTGGGGCGTGCTGATCGACATGCCGAACAGCCTCAAATTTTCAAAAACCTGTCTCGTGAGAACCCTCGGGGACCAAGTATATCAAATGTTCATATGGGCCAGCAGCCATAATATACGCCACGGATGGAGCTTCAAATCAGCAAATGTAGCCGAGTTGCCAGCAGTTTTGATACATCGCCGCGCTGAGGGCAACCCTGCGATGCCCACCCTAGAATTTCCTTTTCCTTTTGAGTACGTCGTCCAATCACGACTCACAAAACAAGAAGAGTGTTTCAAGTAAGCGCAGGCGACGATGAGCTGAGGCTGGCTCCACATCCACGACCTCGCGTGTTGGGCAGTGGTTTGGCGCCGGGCGGCCCCAAACCTAAGGGTCGTAAACACCCTTCTTCACCAGGTCATGTCAGGCTTTCCAAGCTGTATCCGAGCCTTTGTCAATGACCTAAATCACTGCGTATCTCCTAGGGCATAATCGACCACATGGTTATCCGCAGTCACTAACCGGAGCTCTCCATGCATATCCGTGAGTGTACTCAATGTGGCTAAGCAACATGATACTAGTTTGCGGACTAAATGACAGCCGCTGACAAAACAGTCTGCTCTTGGTGTAGGTAACAAACAAGAGCAAAATTGTGTTCCTGCTAACACTCAGAATTGTGTATTCCAGTGGCAAGTACATGGCTGTGCCCGGTACCGGGTAAGTCGCGCAGTGCGTTAAGAGTGGCGAGAAGTCGTGTCGCCCTCATCGGACTCAGCCCAGAATCAGGCGTTGCAAGGGCCAATGGGATCAATTCGTTCAAATCGACGGGTTGCACCGGGCTTTGGGAGCTCGGGTTTTTGGCATGACAAAAGGGGCCCTACGCCTTTTTCTGGCACTCACCAGCCAGCTATGATCCGATGTAGATGTTCGGAAATTACATAATAGCCAGAAAAGTTCGCTCCCATTGGAGATGGGCAGGAGGAGGCAGGGTGCCCCGGACATAGTGGTAAGGGCTGAGGAGGAAGGTTGCGCACTACCGAACTATACCTACGGCGGAGACACCAGCCACTGCGCCAGGACCCACTGCTCCGGTCGTCGGCCCGCCTCGATGTCACAAAGCTGTTTTGCAGATGCCCACCGGCCTGACAAGTCTACAGTTAGTGGTGGCGTTCATATGATAAATTTTTCATCCAATCATTTCTCTGGCCCTGCAGGGAAAACGGCAGCTCACTCAGATGTGAGTCGTGCTGTGCCACCAAGATAAATTGACGCGGAACTGCGATTGCTGCCACTGAAGTGGCGTCCCATATAACCCCTCGGGCATGCTTTTATACTCCAGTATTCTATGGTACACTTCATGCCTTGTAGAATGCCGCCAGAGTACGCCATCCTCTTTTCTATTCGCTTTATTCTGAATCTCTGATGCGTGTCTCTGCAGCTCGACAGATATGAATTTAAAAGTTGATGACCCAGACCCACCAGATCTCACCAACATGCTTAAGCTAGTTCGCATTGTCAGAACTGGCTCCTTAAGCGTCGTATATCATTGCTCGGATGTACAAAAAAAGGAGGTTGGCAAGGTTTCGCTCAAATGTTGTTCATGTTTTCACATGAATGCATTCCCTATGTTCAGGCTGCAGTCAAGGTTACTGCCTTCCCTCCTGGCCTCAACCCAACCGAAAAGGATGAGCTCGTACGGGTGAGTTGATGGCCATGTTTCGCTGTTTGTTCTGTTCACTTTCAGTGGGGATGCAGAAATTCAGACGTGAGCACGCAATATGGAAAAGACTAGAGCATCCGAACATCGTCCCGCTTCTGGGAACAACATGTGGCAAAGATTTTGGATCCGAATATCCTTTCATGGTTTCTGCGTGGATGACCAATGAAACACTCTTCGGGTATGTCAGACAGCGCGTAGCAACGCTTTCAGTTCCTGATCATGTCAACCTTGTGAGCGTGAACCAATTTGGTCCCAATTTTTAAATGATCAATCAGTGTGATAGATCAAAGGAGTGGTTGCCGGACTAGAATATCGTGGGTATATCAACTCTGGTTGTCGCGACTATTGTATGACATCTGGCCGTAGTGCATTCACAAGGCATTGTTCATGGGGATTTTCATCCGGTGGGTCAAATCATTTGACAATACTTTGATTTGTTGGATTCATCAAATTTATAGGGCAATGTTCTGATTGATGGCAACCACAGTCCACGCCTCACCGACTTTGGATTGTCTCAAGTTCTCTACCCTATGGCGGAGCAATTGTCATATCTCCGCACTGAATCTATTCGTCCTGCCGCGGCGTTGTGGGCTGCACCAGAACTACTCCACCCAGAATTATACCCGACACTCCAGTTTGAAGTCATGTTACAAAGTGACATCTACTCTCTTGGTAGCACTATCCTCTTTGTATGGTTTTTCTTTCGTCATTTATTCCATTTCAGCTCCTCAATTGAATGTGCAGATCCTTTCAGGGAACCCCCCCTGGCGAAATAGAGAGGAGGCCGAAAATAAATTAAAGGAATTCCATAATCCGCCACACCCAGTGTGGCCTGTGAACATGCCAGATGGGGTTTGGAACTTCATTGGACGATGTTGGTCCCCGCGAGATCCGGGAAATCGTCCCTTAGCTCGAGGAGT
>JBBPLJ010000039.1:54145-66270 GCA_038089715.1 Veloporphyrellus conicus
CGGTACGTTCCGCCAACAAATTTCTATTATTCAATAACTTACAGGTGGCGATCAATCGATAGACAGTAGACAATCCAGAGGTGTAGTATATATTATATATAAATCGCAGACATACCATTTTTATGCAAGCTGTGTCCAACGGCCCTCGCGAGCCGGGAGGAGTCCGCCCAGTGATATCTGTTATTCAGCGCGGGACGTGGAGGGGCCTGGAAGCAACCAAGCCAATTGCTGTAGACAGGGTGGTGAGTAGAAGTTCTAACTCAGAATTAGAAAGTACTCTGTCAGACTACAACTCGACGCCCGCAACGACTCGAAGACCCGTCACAATATTCGGTATGCTGCGCATTTGGTAGTAGCTCTTGCATGGGAGGGGATGATCTGCTTTCGAGTCGGGTGCCGGTGTGTAGCGGCGATTCCCTATCGATGGTTTGTCCAGAAGCAACGAAACACAGTATTACATAACACACTTGGATTGTAATCAGTGGTTGTCGTGACTCGTCACTGACTTTACTCATTAGTCTTCCTCTGTTACCAGCTCAACGTCCAACAGTATCAGCCCATCGTGGAAATCCCTGCTAAGGATCGGATGCTATACTTTTTTTTTCCGATGTGACCTCGTCGCCGACTTTATCGGATTCAATTTGTGAGTATGTCCCCATACGTTCGACAATAGAAACGCGAATGCCCTCTACAACAGGATAGAGGTATGTGTTAGGAGATGCGCCCCTTGTTACTTCTCGGTTTATGTTAGGCGTAAATTATTTGCGGGCGTCGCCAGTGGCCAAAATAGCTCACCACCCTAGACCTACGAGTAAGGACTTTCTTCAAGTTGCGTTGGAGATAAGGAATTCCAATGGATAGCTTCGGAATAAAGCACGCGCTGGCGTATGCCCCGCATTGCGCGAGTGCTTTCGCGATTGGTGGGGCTGCCTTATCAAGTGACGTCGTACACTGATCTATAACCATCGCTGGAACGGATACGCCCATATTGCTGTGCCGTATCACGATATAGGGTTATCTTGCTGTCCGCTGTGATGCCTTACAGGTTCTGGGCGTTTTTCCAAATCACCCATGCACTCCTTCTGAACAATTCCGTCTCGAAAGTCTTGTTCACGATAAGGACGGAGCCTTTGGTTGGGGGATAAGGTAAAGGGGTGCGCCGATTCATTCCGCGATCCTCCGCAGCATCAGGTTGATCAGTTTGTCCAATCAATTACTTGCCGTAAAGGATGTGGGCGGTCATTACCAAGCCTTGAAGAGCATAATCAAGCTAGCATCTTACTGGCGAGTAAATTGGCGACGAACCTATGGACTTTTCCCAATTTTGATATTGATGTTCCGGAAACCTGCGGAATATTAACTCTGCGAGTTGCGGCGCGAAGCCGACCGAAGCTGAGGGCAGGGCGATGAAAGAGATATAAAGGCATGCTTTCGTTCTGACCTGGCATTTACACTCACCTCCTACTACTCACGCCAAAGCAAGATGGGGAAGAAAGATCCTAAGAGTCTGTTTTCTTCCTTGACTAGGCTATTGCTGGATGTCGATGCTAACTACGTCCTTTTTCTCGTTATTTAGCTACACCTACTGCTGGCGCTGGTGCCAAACCCTCACCCCCCTCCAAGGGTGCCACGTCTCCCCCTCCTGTCAGTTTATACCACTCATCGTTATCGCGATACATGGCTTAAACAATTCTAGAGTAAGGTAGCGTCGAGTCCTGAGTCTCCCCCCGCGAAAGGCAAGGGTGGTGACAAGGGGTCGAAGAAGAAGTAAAATTGTCCTGAGAACAGACTTCCTTACCCATTGTACAATACCAAAGCGACGGATTCCGTAGGAGTGCGCTTGTTGAATGCCCGCTGGGGAGTACCTGTACTTGTTGTCTGGGGCGAGTGTGACGGGTTTGCTAGGAGTCTGTTGTAGATGTATTACCTGATCAAGAATTGCATTATCTTGCCTCGCACGCAAGGATAGCACGCGGAATCCTTCCAAGGCTTGAAGCGTTGAGGGTCGCTTGTATCTTACATAATGTGTAGTACGCCAGTTGGAGTAAGATCGACTCGGAGCTCCAGCCTTGTGATTGGCACTCGTGTACCTCCTCCAACACACACACACACACAAAAGGTACGTATTCAAAATGTTCCAATGGATGGATGGGTTTCAGAAGCGTTTAGTGTCAATGATTCAGCGGACCACAGCAGTGTCCAAACACCTTTGATCGACTCTAGCGCCTTGACCGTCTAGGATGCAATGGTATGGTCTGATACTAAAAATGCCGGTCTCGTGACGTCGATGTCAATGAAATGGGTTAACGGCCTTGAGCGCTGAGCTTGAGGCTTGGACCTGAGGGATCATCTGTCATGATGCGATATTATCAGATAAGCGCTTTGCCGTCCAATCATTCTGGTGCTCATACTAGTGCTGACTGCGATCTTGATTAGCTAGCCCCTTCGGGACCGTGCACGGTTCGGCGCGAACCGCAGCTGGCTCGCCGGGCGCAGCTTGTTGTGTCATCCTTTGATCCTAATCACATTTCACTGACGCCACCATCATGTTTGACAATTCATACTAGGAATCTAGCCTGCCTCGACCCTCGAGCTCTTTCAAGCCAGTAATCTCATGCTAAGTAGCGTTTGCAAAATGTCGTTTCAAACATTTTTATTTATATGTGCATATAAATTTCGAAATCAGCTTCGTAATTAAGTCCACTGCTGCTCAGTGATCCATTGACGTTGACTGGCAATATTCAACGCTCTGTGACTCATTGCTCGGCGTTCGGCCATAACAGCTGTCATGTTCTGATGACCTTTCTGTGGCTGCCACCAAAAACAGGTGGGCTGGTTTGCTGATCTGAGTAGTGGTAATTACGTATCAGTGGGGTGCTTCATTCGGCTATTACCCATTGTTTGGTTTACTCCACAGAACCATGTGACGGTGACACAATAAAGTATAGCAGAAGAATGGAACATGGTCTAACTTGAGGCGGTCGCTAGACTAACTTGTGACTGCACAACCTTGTGAACCACCAAATCGGTGCATTATCAGAGTACTTTCGGGCCTTGACTCGAATGCAGCTCTCCCGGAACGCTACTTGTGCATATCATCTTTGCTTCTCTGCACAAGAAACGCACACGAGCTGGCGGTCACAGATCTGTAACGTCACAGATTATACAATGCCGGATTGAAGTTCCGCTCGGCGACTTTGTTCAGCCAATAGCGGCACGAGCAAGCCAAGCCCAAGTTCTCGCACGCGGATCAGACCTGGTGGCATGAGGCCAGCGGTACGTCATGAACGGTCCGCAGATCACCAAATTGCAACGAAAGACTCAGCGCTCTCGGCAGGACGGTCTTGAATCAAGACGTGATCTCGCTCATTTCTCTGTCCATGCTTTTGTTCGAGTTTGCAATAAACGTATGAAGCTGTGTACTGTACTCAGTGGCTGGGGACAAATGAGAAGGGTGCGTGTTGTGGATGGTCAGGTGCTTGGAGATGTGTAGGTAAGTTTACGCCGTTACCCGTCGTGCCGAGGATAAAACAACACTTCATTTTTACATAAGCACAACTGGCAACCGAAGAAGAGTGGCGGCACTTTAAGGCCTGTTTCTCAACTCACATACCCCCGTTTACCCCTCCACTGCTACTCCCTTTAAAGCCACAGGGTGGTAGGGTGATATACCTCGACTCAACGTTCCTTTGTACGACTTCTTCACCTGCGTCTCGTCCAAATTAATTTTCCGCGCCTCCCCCCGCCCATCACGAACCCGAGATACCATGTCGCCTACATGCCCCTCGGAAAACACACAGGCCATCGAGCAAGGTAGTTTCTGGGGTTCCGGAAGCTCGAACTGGGATACGCATAAGATTGGCTGGGCCGTCGCTGGAGCTTGCGCAGTAGCCGTGCGTCCGACTGGTCTCGTATCCTGTCCTCCTTCTCAACCTAGGAATCACGTTCTTAGACATTGCTCGTCTCTCTTTTCTCGGTTTGGAAACACTGTCGGTGAGTTGTCGGTGGTTCCTAATTTTACAATTGCAATGGATGAATTGCGTTCTAGTAACTATACCAGGCCCAATGAACAGCGACAAATGTGAGTATCAAAGACATGTCGGTTGAATCGGATTGACGAACTATGTCGTTTAGCCTACGAATTTTGTACATGCCGCCGATTTATGCTATCATTTCCTTCTTCTCGTACCGGTACTTCCGCAGTTACGACTACTACAGTCTCATCGAAGCGGGTGAGTCGTAGCTCCACTACTTCGTGGACAAAACTCATGGCAGTTTTACAGCATATGAGGTAAGCTTTGTTTTCTATGCTGGGTTTCCACCTTAAAATGTACTATTAGGCGGTTACACTGAGTGCTTTCTTGTGCGTATGCAACCTTCTGCTGCATATCGGTGGTTGAGGCCTCTTTCTGCAGATTACTCTTGATTGAGTATGTCGCAACTACTGCAAGTGATCACACGGCCGAGAAGGCCATAGAGCGCAAGGACAAGAGGAAACTTCCTCTTCCTGTGATTTCTACATCTTTTTTTTATGGCCCAGCAATTTTTAATTGACCCCATAGTTTTGTTGCTGGAGATATCGTCCGACAAAAGTATGGCTTTATGCTTGATGCTCCTATACGAATTTCTTATTCTGTTTATTGTTCACTAGCCTTATTTCATGTATACCGTCAAGGTACGCCCGCTCCACTTCATGAGACAACATCGTTTTAACCTTATTGCAGTGGTCGGTCCTGCAATATATCATCATCCGGCCAGGTGATTTTCTCTTCTATATTATTGCTAATGGAAGTAAGTGCTGAACCGCCGTCAAAGCGATCAGCATTGTGGGCATAATTTGTCAAGCAAAGAACATTCTCTGTGCATCAGGGCCAGTCAGCTTTCACTTCGCCAATATCTACTTGGAGATAATCGACTTCGTTAGCATAAGGTATTTCCTTATTATTTGTCTAATATGGATTATCTAAATGTCGATCAGCATTTGTCTATACGGGTTGATCCTCTTCTACGGTCTCACCAAGGATGAACTGAAAGGACGGCGGCCTCTAGCAAAGTTCTTGTCCATCAAGCTCATCGTTATGCTCACATTTTATCAGTCCTTTGTGGTAAGTAACCTTCATGCCGAAATAGCACATCGCGTGAGTTGATCCTTGCAATGAATTAGTTCGATGTGCTCGAAGGGAGGGTCATCAAGGGTAAGTCTCTTGAGCGGTCCGTCGAGAGTTCTCGCATGTTCAACTTTCCCCTTTCTGCAGCTACCGAATACTGGACAGAGACCAATATTGCGGACGGCTTGAATGCTCTAGCCACCTGCATCGAGGTAAGGTTTAACGATGACAACCTGTAGTCAGGTGGAAATTTATGATTGCAAGATGGTCATCTTCGCTAGCTTTATGATCTGGGCGTATAGTTGGAACGAGTATGTAGTTGAAGGCGCCCCCAAGACCAGCATAGGGCGCCCGTTGTGGGATAGGTGCATCCATTCGCTTTCGCACGCCACGCCACTAACTGACCTGGGTTTTATACAGTATCAACTACAGTATGAAAGTTTTTCTTCGACGTCAATAACATATGACACATTTTTTACAGCGGACTTCGTCATGGAAATCGCTGGATCTCTCAGGTACTTTAATGCCCGCCGCAAGGCCTCTCGCGGAGATGCAGAGAAGTACAGCAAGAAGAAGAATTTTGCCGAAGCCTTTGGTCTGGACGGTAGCAAGGCTTCGACCAGCCGGGACGCTTTAGCTGTTCGTCCACGTGTCAGTTACGATGAAGATATCCACTTGACACCCTATCCCTACAGTGAATCGCGCAGCCCTGATAGTGCAAGCCCAGAATCCCCGTAGTTATTGTGGCTGTTGGTTGAATGTTGGCTCGTTTGTTTCACGTTTCCGGGGACAGTTTCTTTGCAGGTTGCACTGCAGACGAATCTCATTTTATGCTTCTTGTTATGTTATCGTTACAATGCTCGTCACTTACGTCCTGATTTGCTCGGTCAATGAACAACTGTTTATACCATAACCATTGCCTGACTCAATTCCTACTTGGACTTGTTGCCCACAGAAATCGTGCCATCGAAACTTTACTGTGAGTGTCGCGTCGTTTTCCCGGTCAGCGGAGTCGTTTGTGTTGGATCGAGCATCGGGCCTAGGAAAACCAACAATACGATCATCAGCGCAAGCTCAAAAGAAAAAACACAAGTACTAATTGTATCTCACGCAAATCAAAGAACATGATCGATCCCGATCGCGCCAGGATGACGAGCCGATCATCGAACGCTGCCAGTCCCGTCGATGAGACCGGTCGCCGCTCACTGGGAAGCCAAAACAGCCGCTTGGACCCGCGGTATACCCAGCCTTGCCGGCTGTCGATAGAGTACGTGGAACGAAAGTACCTGTCGTAGACGATATGGGAGTCGGAACGCGATACGAGATGGGGACATGGAGGTCTGGGCGAAGGGGTGGTCGTGGTCGTAGTCGTGCCAGTGGGTGTGATGGGTGCGTCGGGCGCGGTGAGCTCTTCGATGACCGTCTGGGGGTTTCCGGGTCCAGGGGCAGACTCGGTTTCATCTTCACTCTGCTCGGCAGATGTAGGATCAGAATCACTCGGAACTGCCTCGTCATCCTGTTCGCCACAGTCATCGAGTAGCGCCGGACTAGCAGACCCGTCGGAGCGATCGGAAACGGGGAGATCGGCGGACTGAGAAGCGGAGGTGTGTATGCTCGTGGCATCTACTTCAGAACCTTCTGCCAACGTCACTTCTGGTTGTTCCGCGTACTCGGCGAGACAATGGGTCAAATCCCAAGTAGAAATGATGCCGTTGGTGCTGCGCGTACAGATAGTTCGGTAGCCATCGATGAATTTGATGAAATCGATCCCGTCTGGATCGCTGACAGCATCACCCGATGTCTCCTCGGCCACCTCGGGTGGTGAGAGACAGTGGGCAACGAGATTGGGATAGGACGGGTCCCAAACGAATATGGAACCATCTGCCTGGCCGACGACCACGATGAGCGCTTCGCTGGGCGCGGCAAGCGCAACGACTTTGGATGGTGAACATTCAATGCGGTGTACGACGTCGCCGTTCTCCACCAACCGTATCTCTACACAACCGGTATCGCTGCCTACAACCAGCGTCACGCTTCCGGGTAGAAATTGTAGCGCTGTGATGGCGGCATGACCCGTCGTGATTGTCGTCTTGCATAACACCGATGGGAGTTCCCAGAGTTGCACGACCCCGTCGCCATGCGCGCACGCAAAGAGGTCGTTCTCCGGGGAAAACCGAGCGGTCGTGATATCAAAGAAACCTGGGATACGTTTCAGACGGACGCCCGTGGACGCGTTGTAGATGTGGATGCTAAAACTCTTATCGACGTTCCACGTGTATTCCGCCCAGAAGGCAAAATATCTCGAGTCGAGCGATGGGACAGCACCGACTGGACCTAATGTGTCACCTCCCGTCTCCGGATCCTTAATCACAGTGCCGTCAAGCGTGAATAGCTGTAGACCGGCCATCGGTTTAACAAGTAAACTGCGACCGTCTGGGGCTGGCCAGAAACCACTCGTTGTGCTCTTGAAGCTTTTCTGAAGATTTTTCCAGCTACTCCTCGGGGAAGAATTCCATATCTTGATGTTGCCATTGTCGGTGGATGTCACTAACAGTGATGTGTCGAGTGTCATTGCGAGGGCAGTAAAGTGGTCATCGGAATCGTCCGCGAACAAGGGCGGTTCGTCCATGGTGGATGGTGTCGCTAGTGAGCGCACCTTTGTTGACCAACTTTTCCGTGGTGCAGAGTGTTCTAGGAAGAAAAGCGAGGAACCATAAGCACAACCCATGGCGTTTCCGTTGGGTGAAGGCGCAGTGTAGAGTGCAGTGCCATCGTCTGTCTCACCTAAGCGGGCGACAAGACCTAAGGGGGCCAGCCTGGCTAATTTCGCATACCATGCTGGGAACATCGTTGCTGTTTTGCGGAAATAGTGGTTGACAGACCAGATATGCTGCGCCGGCTTTCGACTCTGAGAACTCGTTTCCCACATGTAGATATTCATGTTGCATACGGAGACGATGTATTTATTATCTGCGGTAATCCACACTTGGCGTATGGGCTTCTTGTGCATTCCGGTGAAGGTTCGGAGACAAACTCCAGTTCGCGTGTCCCAGAGACGAACGTCCTCGTCGTCGGAGCCGGTGGCGATGCTACCGCCGTCAGACGAGAATGAGATACTATTGACTTTGGAAGTATGCCCTCTGAATGTACGGACCAGTTGGCCTGAGAGTACATCAGATGTCGTGATCGAACCATCGTCCGAACCCGATGCGATCAAACCGCTGCTGGGCGAAAAAGAGAGACAGACAATGGGTCCTTTGTGATAAGCGAGCGAGTGCTTGAGGGTCCTATCAGAAGTGTCCCAAACATGGACGGTTGTGTCGGCTGCTCCAGAGGCTACGAAAAAGCTATTTCGCGAGGAGAAGGCGAGAACTGTCACTGAAGCGCTGTGAGCACTTTGGCCTGGGTCCAGAAGCCTCTGTCCAGTGGTTACATCCCAAATGTCGATGGCTCCTGTGTCATAACCGATGGCGACATAGTCTCCAGAGAGTGAAAAAACAACAGGACAGGTCGAGATACCGTCGCCAAAAAAGTGACCTGTGTTTTTGCCAGTGATCGTGTCCCACAATTGCACTCCTGGAGTATCGCCAGCGGATGCGATCAAACGTCCAGAAGAAGAGATGGCGAGAGACTTAACAACGGAATCTGTGGGAACCCAACGGAGGCAGGGATTCCAATTTTCATCAAGACCGCGTGTGATCGTCAACTTGTTCTTCAGTTCGTGTGCATAGTGGTTTCGGATCTGAACATGTGTTGGTGCGTATGGAAGAGAATAGTAAACTTGCAACGGTGCTTGCTGGATGGAATCATAACACATCAACACCAGTCTTTCCGCGTCGTGAAGTAACGACAGCGTCTCTTCATACGGTTTTGGCGAGCACTACAAGAAAATTCAGATATAGTCGAGCAGCGAATAATCATGCGCACCTTAAGCCAGTCCATAGCCTCCCGCAAGCTTAATACTGCACTATCCAGCTCGCCAATCAGACTGAGCGCCTCAATCCAGTTCAGAATATACCCCCTAGCAAAGCCTTGAAGGCTAAGAATGAGCGCGTTATCCGTTCTCTGGTTCCATGGGACTTGAGCGAGATGATGGGCAAACCACCGGCAAGCATAACGGACACCCTCCTTGATACGGACCTTGCATTGCTTGTCCGAGTCTTCGATTTCGGAATTTAGGATGGATGGGTCGCCTAATTTGCACATATCAACCGTGAGATGCCGGATCATCAACTCTAAACATGCCCGGGCAAGTGTGCTGTGGAAATCAACCGGATCCACGAAATATTGTCGAGATCGGTGGGGACTGGTGAGGAAGTCGCGAAATGAGGTATGATAGATGTGAACTGCGCCGTCGCTTTCAATATCTGAGTCTGAGATCACAAGTACAGAGCAGAGACTCTTAGCAACATAAGAAGCGTCAAACTGGGATTTCCAGAGCAGGTCGCTGAGACCATGGGTGGACAGAGGCCGGAAGGCAAAGACAACCAACCCGAGGATCAGGCGAACCTTCTCCACGTCCGGGATTATACGAAGAGCATCCAAGTACAGCGTGTCGAGAGGAGAGTGAACAAGCGCAGTTTCTGCACTTGCACCATCTCGAAGTACTTGAAGGACTCCTTGCAGCTGCATGACAGGCGAACCATAGTCTATGCCTACGTATTTGACCACCGTCGTCGCGAAGATAAACAAACCAGCGGCCTTTTCCACGATCAACTCCAAATCGCCTTCGGATGGCCATGGTTGAGGATCGTCTTTGATGAATGTGGCATTCATGGATTCTCGGATAGCTTCGAACGAATGACGGAGATAGGCCCTGATATCGTCGTCAACATCAAAGTCCCGTAGCTGAAGTGTACGAGTCATGCTCCGCAACTCTGGGTGTTGGAACGTGCTGATAATGTGGGGTTCAACTCTGCTTGTAAACAAGACCTTGAGGGGCCAGTGAGAGTGACACAAGATCTCAGCAAGGAGGTGGACGATCTCATCCGCCATCTTCACATCGTCACATTCGTCAAGCGAGTCGACAACAATCAGAACTGGATCTGGAAAGGAGCTCCCGGAGGACATGATCGGTTCTTGGAGAAGCCTGCGCGCTTGTTCTAGCAGTACTTTGGTTGGGAGCGTAGCATCCGCATCAAGGGAATCAAGCAAGGCTGGCTTGATGGATGGTGTAAACGCCAATATCTGGCAAGTAAGCGTTGGGAAGAATCCATGTGCCTTTCTGCGTAATATCTCCTTGCGCGAAAAGAAGAAGCTTGCTGCGAGTCGGTGCCGACTGGCATACTTTTCTGCGATGCTTTGAGCGATTGCTGACTTTCCGGAGCCTGCCAAACCGCTTAACCAACATAGGCGCTGGTCGCAGTTGGGATCGTCGATCCAATCTGTGAGGTGTGCAAGAAGCTCAAGTCGGGTGCCTGGAAGGCATGCTGGAGCTGGATGACGATCGATTGAGTCAAATGCTGCCCCTGGCACACTGGCACGATGGAGATTTTCTAGACCTGCTGGTGAACCCAGTCAGCCTGATTCGCATAGCACAAGTAGTGTCCTCACCCAAGGAGCCTTGGAAGACCTGATTGCCATAGACGATGGTGTTAACGGTCTGGTTGCCCTGGATATGTGTTCTGGAATAGATATGCTGGTCTCTGTGAACCTCGCTAAAGGTCGAATGACTGGCATCGATATTGGATGCGTTGTTGAACATGGTGTTTCGATCGAACTGAGGAGTTGTAGCCCAGGGCCGTCATTGACTGCTGCCGTACTCGTCAGGGACAGGCCCTGATCGGGGGAAAAGTTCGACGGCCTGCTGCCATTGCACGTCGCACTTGGCGTAGATGGTTGCCAGCAGCCAAGACGGTAGTGATGGAACGCCACTGATTGTGTAGGGAAGAACGGTGGAAGAGCGTACAATATCAAGCTGGACTAAATGAAACCTTTCACTTTTGACCCCTCAGACTTGTCTGTCACCTTCCAGCAACTCTGTGGTGGTGATGGTGACGGGATGCAAGAACCGCTGAACAAGCAACGATGAAACCTGGGGTCCCGTTGAACGAATACAGGTCAGAGTCTCGACTCTAGTTTGGTGACCACTACCTCGACTCATCGTGCCTCAAAAGTTTTGCTCCAGGATGCATTAAATTCATCTCCCAGCAACTGGACCGCACTGAATGGAATGATCTGCGGAAGACTCCCAACTCTTATCTGAGCCTGAGTTTGGGGATGTCGTTACATGTTCCAACCACTTCAACACAAATGCAAAGATGGCTATCCCGTACATTGAAATGCGTGGTCAACCAAACCGAGAGTGGCCTTGCGACACCATTGTAGGGTCAACACGTGATGATGCAGATTCGGACTCCTCTTTCGTTGGTGCAATCAAGGATCTCAACATCTGAGATTTTCAGCACGCTGAAGCAATGCTCTGCACACTTTCATGCTTCATAGGGCCGCCGTTGTTCGGCGTTCTGTAGACATGTGACGAGGAAGCGAATAAACACGGGAAGTACCAGCCTGAGAACACACGAACCACAGGGATTCCTCTCTTTTATTGCTATTAGGTATCGAATGCAAACTGTTCCCACGTGACAAGAAAACTCTTTCCATGGTCACTGTTGATAACCACTGGTAGAGTCGATATTCCCCGAATGTTGGTGTACTGTGGGTCTGCAGAATACTGCCAGTTACAGACGAAGTTTAACATGGTTCACGTATGGACAAGGTGCGTTCTACTGTCACGATTATTGCGCTGCAAACTCAGGTTTCAAATCTCTGACGGGTCATTGGGATTGGCCCTCAAGACGTCTCAACATCCGGGTTTATTGTGCCACCAACAAGTTCAATATGACCTATATTCTTCGCCACAGGCAGTAATTGGAACACGGGGGTTGTAATTCAGAAAGCTTGTGAAATTCATGCTCAGATGTTCACATGCAGACGAGCCGCACTCTCATCGCAGAGAGGTCGCCACACGAACCTAACGCGTTCGCGCTCTCGGTATATGAGCGGAAATAACCCATG
>JBBPLJ010000040.1:0-11767 GCA_038089715.1 Veloporphyrellus conicus
AAGATATAAATACAGATGTAGATATTAGTACTTATACTCAAAAATATATTTGCATATTTTATATTAGTTATAACTAAATGTAATAACTCCTAAATCTAGCCCTAAATCACAAGTATATAAAATGAAGAAAATATGCTTGACTTTTTATTGGTTCAAGAATTAAGTGATTTAAATAAGAATTAATAGAATAGTAGCCATTTGAAAATACCATATTATATGAATAGTTTTTTAACTTAAAGTTTTGATTATATATATTGATCCTAGTATACTATGATATTATTATATACATTCATCAAGGATTCTATTATTTATGTAATAAGTATAATCCAATATATATAAACTCCACCACTTTTTGCTTATTTTCTCATTATCACTATAAAATCCATTTTTATCTCTTAAAAACAAAATATTATTTTCTTTGCCTCTCTTAACCTATCTACTAGGAAAACTGCCTCACAAACTAGTCTAGAGAAGTCTACAGTATTCCAGGTTCTTTAGAAAATCCAACCAAAGAGGCTTAGACTTCATGGTAATTGCCCTTTCAAGCTTTTCTCTACTAACAAGAAAGCTATTGTTTAGCAAATCCTTACTAGTAAGACCCAAAATGCTGTTTAAGCCACTTATTTTATCAACTCTATTATTGATAGTTCTGTTTCTTCTCAGATAATAAGGAATACCCTCAAAGAAGCCTCATTAAAGATGATGATAATAATGAAAAAGCCATTGCTTTCTACTGGTTATAAGAAAAAGAGGTTAGCCTTTGCTCTCAAATATTAGCATTGGACTATAGAGGACTAAAAGA
Organism: Veloporphyrellus conicus; assembly: GCA_038089715.1. Classification (NCBI taxonomy): domain Eukaryota; kingdom Fungi; phylum Basidiomycota; class Agaricomycetes; order Boletales; family Boletaceae; genus Veloporphyrellus; species Veloporphyrellus conicus. The sequence continues at coordinate 803 of JBBPLJ010000040.1, forward strand.
GAGTTATATGGTCAGATAAGATCAAAATCAATAGAATTGAATTAGATGAACAAGAGTATATGTGGAAAAAAAAGAGTAAAAGGCTTATTTCCAGAGAGGTTAAAGATATAGTTAAGTTTAAAGAAGGTTTACTTATGGTTTGGGAAGATACAGGGTGGAATGATATTGGGGTCTTGAGTAAGGTTGAGGAAAGAATGGATGTTGAATAGTATATGACCATTTTAAAAAAAGAGTTGCTTCAAAGCATAAAAAAATCTAAAATTTCAAAAGATAATATCTTTTAACAAGATAATAATTCCAAGCATACCTTTAAAAGAGCCCAGAAGTGGATAAAAGAGTAGGATATCAAGTTTCTAGACTAATCTGCACAATCTCCAAACCTCAACCCAATTGAACACACTTGGAATTACCTCAACAGATCTCTTTTAGATTATAAGAGTGCCTTTATAGGAGTTTATCAATTGTGAAAAAGAGTGATGGTAGAGTGGGGGAAGATTTCTGTGGAAAAGTGTTAAAAATGGATAGAAAGCATGCCTAGAAGGGTTAAGGCAGTGATCAAGACCAAAGGAGCTCATACCAAATACTAGATAGTTGAATTTTTGTAAAGTTAAAAAACTATTCACATGACATGTCATTTTCAAATGGCTGCTATTCTATCAATTCTTATCCAAATCACTTGATTCTTGGACCAATAGAAAGCCAAGTGTATATACTTCATTTCATACAATTGTCATTTAAGGCTAGATTTAGAGGTTATTGTATTTGGTCATAACTAATATAAAACATGCAAATATGCAGATAGTTTTTTGAGCCACTATAGATATCTGGCTGGCAAGCTTGGATTATCCCACAACTTTTTCTATAGGATTAAAAAATAAAATAAAATAAAAGCAGATATTCAAAATATATATATCATACCAACAAAATTATTATTATTATTATTATTTGATATATGAAGTATTATAAAAAAGGGTATATAATACTTTAAAAATCTGGCCAAATATTTTGACACCCCTAAAATCTTGTGAGAAAAACTATACATAGACCACTAATCTTAGCCCCCTTTCAATTGTTTGAGTCTAGATCTTAGTTCATACTATATAAAAAACTCTAATTTCTACACTACAAACTTAATTGACTTTGCATATCAACAACTTTGTACTGTTCAGACCTTTCTCATAATGCATAACATTCTAAACACTCTAGCATAGTATCTACCCATTTAGTAACTCTATACAAGCCAAAAACAAATCACAAGTCCCTTTACTCCCGGTCCTTGAATATCTTCTCTATGGCTGCACTGGAGTAAGACTTGGGACGCTCAAGTGCTGAGCAAGTGAATAGATAAGTGGCCATGTTGAAGGCAGAAACTAGTACTTACGTGCACCAAGAGCTCGGTCCCAAATGAGCTGTGCTGCTACACCAAATGCCCTCGACACTCCAAACAACACAGTGTAGAACTGCATTTGAGTTAAACCATAGTGAGTGAGCAGGACACCAGAGTGGGCATCAACATTCGGCCATGGGTTCTTAGCTTTACCAGCCTGCGAACAGTCAGTTAGCATAAGACAGCGGAACAAGGTAACCACGAACCTCGAGGAGAATGTTGGGAACAATGTTGTAAACCTGTCCAACTAATCTAAAAAGCGGATCGTGTGGTAAGTGTTTCAAAGCGAATTCACGCTGTGCGGTATAGCGAGGGTCTGTCTTGCGCAATACGGCATGTCCATAGCCAGGCACAACTTGACCTCCTTTCAATGTAGACCATACATATTCCTTCACGGCCACATCACTAGCATTTTCCCCAATCTTATCTTGCATCTTCCGTAGCCAAATCAACACTTCCTGATTGGCAAGACCATGTAGAGGTCCGGCAAGACCATTGAGGGAAGCACCAAATGCTAGGAATGGATCCGAAAGAGCTGAGCCAACCAACTTCCCAGTGTGAGCAGAAACATTACCACCCTCGTGATCACTAAATAACAGTTAGGAAAATAACATAGAGATGTCTCCAACCTCACCTATGGATGGTAATATAGAGCCGAAGAAGCTCCACAAAAGCCTCATTGTCACCAAAGCCGAGGAGTGTCGCAAGGTTATGAGAATAGTCTTTCTGAGGGTCAATAGCGGGGAGCTTGCCATCACCGAAGACATTGCGATAAATTCGACCCGCAATATTGGGAAGCTTAGCGATACTGAAACAGAAGATAAGAAAAGAAAAGTGGGATGTGTATATACAACACACAGGTCCATTGCATCCTCGAAGGTGGATCCCCAATAGTCCTTTTTGGATACGCCATCTTGGTAAGCTTTAGCAAATGCCGAATCATGATTGAGCTAAAAACACTTTCAATTTCGTAGCGATGGGAAAAGAGGGCAGCGCACCGCAGTGACAGCGAGACTAAACTGGCTCATTGGATGCAACGTAGGGGGGCATCGGTCGAGGATCTCTTCGATGAACTCGGGGATAGCAGCACGAGCTGCCCAGTCCCGGGATAGTACATTAACCTGTTCCTGTGTCGGGATTTCACCAGTGACAAGAAGCCAGAACAGGCCCTCCGGCAAAGGCTCAGAGCCACCAGAGGCCTTGGGAAGAAGCTCCTGGCACTCGGGGATAGACTTGCCACGGAAACGGATTCCTTCCTCTAAGATGCACCTGTGAGCGACAACATTTGATCCTCTCGGAAAACGCAAATCACCTGCATCCAATACAGACCCATCCCAAATCAAGGCAGGTAGACCACGCATGCCTCTGAAAAGAGGCAAGGTTAGCTAAACGAGGACAAGATTAAAAGATTGTCGAAACATACCCATAAAGCTGATCTACCAAAACAGGACCAAATGCCTTTTTACCGTGCTGAGCGCGTATTTGCTTGACCTACGAAGGATAAAATAATGCGGTAGAAGATACATCACGGAAGAAATGTACCTTGTCTATTTCTGCGGGAATTAGCTCGGCGAGCCGTTCTTTCAGTGTCAACTGCTTCGGAACTGTTGAAGAAAACCGGGCCGAAGCAACGCCTACGCGCGCAACTGAGGAACGTGACTGATGACAGTGAGTCGTTACTTTTCTACTGAAAAGAATGGAACGGGTGACATACGGACTGAACGATGGAACGAAGTGATGCGGCCATTGCGGAAAGAAAGTCGTAGGGGATGAGCAGGAAAGAAAAGCACGGAAGCGAGGGAAAAAAATTGTCGAGGGAAATACCGGAACAATATTAATTTAATAAGGACACGTGGGAGAGACACCATTGTCCGTCTCCGCGATTGTCATCAACCGAACTATTCTATGGCAAAATGAAAGAGACCGTGACCTCTGATCAGCCTCAGATCTCTCTCCTACCCCAGGTCAGCTCTGGACCCCCCAGGATTCATCATCCTAATCCCTTAGCCATTCTTTTAAGTAGAAAAAAACATTACCGTCATCGGGCACATGCTAATCCATTCTCTGATCACGCACTCTGCTACCCCGTTCCGCCCTGCAAGATTGAATGGAGCGAACACTACCCGGCATTCAAAGGATCTGGAAAGAGCCCCGAGTTCGTCGATCTTCGGCGGCCTTCTTATCGCACTTTCCCCTCTCTTTCCAGACACCTTAATGCTCGGTGCGTTTTTCTCGCGTGTCATGTTACGCGATCCGCAACTTCCTGGCCTTACAGGCATGGAAATACTTGTCCAAGTCACGCAATATGCTCAAGATCGTATCGCCGCTTTGCGCACAACCTCCACGGACCACACACAGTATTCATTATCCACCACTCCGGTAGCCTACCAAAATGTGTCTGTCGTCCGCGCTAACGCCATGAAATTTCTCCCGAATTTCCTTTCTAAACATTCCTTGTCTGCCCTGTTCTTATCCCCAGATTCGCATTTCAAGGCCCGCAAGCACAAGGCTCGCATCATTTCCCCTACACTCCTCGCAGAATATGCTTTTGTACTTCGGCCTGGCGGCATTATATACACAATAACCGATGTGCACGATAAACACACCTGGAGGCGTTTCCGTTGTTTGAGAGCGTCACCAAACAAGAGCTAAGGCAACAAGGCCATGGTCAGGTAGTGGACGCCGTATATTACAGCACCGAAGGAAGAAAAGTTGAGAGAAATGGTGGTGAAAAAAGTGGCTTGGGTGTTTCAGACGTAGTAAGGGCGCGTCCAGGACATAGTTCCATTGTAAAGGAATCATATCACTGTAATTCTTCCATATCAACCTCTTTCGCGTGGGACATACTTTCTCCGCTTCCAATCGCAGCGATAAGAGATTGCGTCCTCTTTGCCGAAGCAGTCCTCATTTCGGCGAGAAGAACTATGCTGGCATCAATAGCTAATCGAAAGATGTCTTCGAACCGGTCGAGATGTAGCCTGGTGTCGATGGTCACAAGTGTTACAGGCCTGGTGCGAGGCATGACGGCAACAGAGATATGTGGCACATCGTTTTCTTCCAGCATGTTGAGATCTAATAACGGGGAGGTCGAATACACTCCCCTAGATATTGCACAGACGAAGTCGAACATCGCTACACCCGCAGCGGCAACTTGGGGCTGTTCATTCACACTCCGCCCACGTTGTGCCAAACAAATCCAGTGTCACCCATGTCGGACGTTCGAACTCTACTCAAGGCAAAACGACAAGAGATACGGATCGACCACCCTTTGGCATCTTACACCTCCAGTGGGCAGTTACGTTGTGTCGTTTGCGAGACAAATATCAAACATCCTTCTGCATGGGACGGTCATCTGGGGAGCAAAGCGCATCGCACGAGCGCAACCCGTGTCAGGGAGGAGGAGAGGAGACGGAAGCAGCTGGCGCTGGAAGAGGAAGCTAGGCGTGTCAAACGAAAGGCACCAGAGGACGATATAAACAACAACACCGGAAATGCAACCAAAAAGTCGAGAATCATCTCCGCCCCCCAGTCATCGACATCCAACTTCCCCTCGGATTTCTTCTCTGATCCATCACGAACATCTCTTCCTTCGTCCAACGACTGGGACGACGAAGATGAAGCAAGTGATACAGTTGCGATTGCCAAACTTACGGATACAGACCCTTCGTTCGAACAAGAGTGGATACAATTCCAGCAATCTGTTATCAACGCTCCCGATGTAATCGCCACCTATGACCATGCCACCATCGTTGCAGAGCCTCAGCTTGTCTCAAATCCATCCGAGGGTTTCCCCAGCCATGATGATGCACCTGCCCAGCCCGTAACTAGAACAGATGAAGACGAAAGACGGCGAAAGGAGCAGGAAGAACGAGAGTTGATCATGGACCGCTTTATGGACGAGGAACGTGCGCAGGAGGAGGCGGATATGAAAGTCGTTGCTATGAAAAACAAGTTAGAGGCACTGCGGAAGAGACGAGAGGTTCGGTCTGCGAAGTCAAACCAAGGAGACGTCTGAGAGGACCTCTGAGCAGAGTTGACAGAGCAGGGTCGGCATCGTTATTCCCCCTCCATTTACACCTAAAACGAAGAATGGGATCTCTACTCAGATGTTCTACTTGCGAGTATACCACCTCCAATTATTATCTACACTTTGGTGACTCTCCTGACGCGGTAGGGAGCAAATGGCCAAGCATATGTTTGCCTTATTCGGTGTCGTGTGATGATGTAAGCTTCACGAACATCGTAAAGTACCTTACAACTGCACCGGATGGCGCATTCGCCCTTGGGCAGGAGTAGTAACTACGTAAGTCCATGTCCTCCATCCACTGCACCTGAAAGTGGAACACACCATTCCATGGCATCAACAGTATTTTCTCTAGAGACTTCGAAACCACCGGTACTATGATGTGACGTAGATTTTAACGTGGCAAAGAATGAATTGAGAGTATACATAGTCATGAAGGTGTGGACTGGCTGCCTTCACGGTGACTTTTCGAGACTGCGTCACCGTCACCCCCCCTACCTGTACCCCAATCGGTCCAATCGACACCCTGTTTGTGCACCATCATGAGTGCAAGCATGAGCGGCAAGTACCACAAGCTGGTGTGAAACAATGATCTTGCTTGTCTCTCCCCACACGAGCGCCAAAATGCAGCGGCGGACCTAACCCAAAGACAGTTAGGCAGAAGTGAGGTGAGAGCAAATGTCCACGTCGTGAGGCCAGAAAGCGGGAAAAGTATCGAGCATATCGGTACCAAAAGTAATGTGTGCCGCAGGCTGACCAAGGCATTTTTTTGAGGAGAGAGGGCGGAGAGCATTTTGTAACCTGCTTGTGCGTAGGATGCTCGTACGAGGTGCGACAGGGCGTTGAAGTGGGGGAATTGCCAACTATAAAGTAGCATGAACAGTGCAAAAGCGCCGAGTGGGCTGTCAATCATGGATACATCGGGAGGGGTATCGGTAAGAAATGGCGGAAGAAAGAATTTGACCGGATAGTCTGACGTCGGAAGCAGTTTCCCACCACAGGCTGTCCAACCCATCAACGGAGGTAGACCACCGACTACCGCGCCAACCCACGTATTCCAGGTGCTCTTGCGCTTTAAATAAGTGTATAGACCTGCATACAGGCATATATTTGCTGCTCCGATAGCAGCCGTTAGAGGATTTGTCATGGTCCACAAGAGTGCAGGCCCAACAATACCAGTCACGACGGCAAAGCAGGTTGCGTGTAGGGGGCTGATTGCACGCCGCACGAGTGGACGTTGACGAGTGCGAAGCATTTGTGCGTCATACGGGACTTCTTGTATTTGATTCAGCGTGTTTGCAGACGCCGAGCACAGGGCAGTCCCGAGAGCAGTGGACAGTAACATTGGTAGAGTAGTGGGCAGTGGAGAGAGGGCGACGCCAGAAGTCGCCGTAAGGACAACCAATACGGTGAGTCGCGTCTTGGCGAGTTGGGCGTAGATGCTCAGGAGGCGTCTGGGGGTTAGGACAGCACCATCGCGGAATGCGGGAAGAGGCTCCACTGGTTTGTTCGTTGAGCGGAGATATCGGCCACTCCAGTCATTGTTGTGAAAGAAATAGGAGGTAAAATCCTTGCGAGTAGAAGCGGTTGCACATGGTTGCTGGTGGATACTAGGGAAGTGAAAGAATGACCGGGTAGCAACGAGAGGACGAGACAGTGCTAAGCGACTACATGGCATGAGGGTCAATAAACTCCTCATCGCGGCCTGTCAATTGTCACCTGAGCAGATAATACCACAATGCAGGACTGCTGAACGTACGAAGGATTAAAATCAATCAACCAGTGGTTGGCAAATGTACCACTGTGTGCTATTTGAGAGTCGGAGTTTGAATACACTTACTTCCGAGCCTCTGGCCGACGACGCTCAATTTCTGTTTCGGCCAACCGACACCCTGCAGTGACAACATGCCCGGCACCCACCTCTTACCTCCAAACCTTCTCAAACTTTTTTCTCCTCGTCCACCACTCCCATATCATCGACCAGTGGGAAAAGACATTGACCGCATACGCCCCAAAGATGTATCAGGCGTAGCAGAAATTCTCGAACGACTCAAGGAGCAGTCAACCGCAACATTGTTAAGTGGTGAAGGCGATGCAATGGAAGAAGGCGAGGAACCCACTTTTACTCTCGCGGAAGAGACCAAACGGCAAATCAGACGAGAGGAACGCAAGAAGAAAAAAACAGAAGAGTTTAAAATTGCAAAAGAGACATGTTGGTGCTCTTGTCAGCAACCGCCTGTTTAGTCACTTATCACATTACTCTAGACAAGCCAGCAGACGACCCTGAAGCTATTGGAGATCCGTATAAGACTCTTTTTATTTCCCGCTTAGTAAGTGCATCTTCGATGCAGTGTTACTTTACTCTGATTTCTCAAGCGCAGCACAAAAGTGCGACCGAGAATGATCTACGGCGCGAATTCGAGACATTTGGTACCATTGAACGAGTAAGAATCGTTCGAGACAAGAAAAACCGCAGTAGGGGCTATGCTTTTATTGTGTATGAGCGCGAGAGGGATATGAAGGGTATAGTTCTTGTTCGATTTCAAGTATATCTACTCATACCTCTGTAGCCGCCTACAAGGAATCTGATGGGCTTCATATAATGGGCAAGCGTATTCTCGTGGATGTTGAGCGCGGACGAACGGTGCGGGGATGGAAGCCGCGACGACTAGGCGGCGGTCTCGGTGGCAGACCCAAAGCTGTCGAAGCTGCTGCCCCCGTGGTGGCCCCCAAGGTCAGCAGGGGCGGATTTGGGGGGCGTGGGTTTGGAGATCGTGGCAGTTTTCGTGGTGGCAGAGGTGGTGGTTTCAGAGGTGGTGGTTTTGGCGAGCGCGGAGGGTTTCGTGGAGGAGGAGGATTCCGCGGTGGCCGTGATGATGGCTACAGGTAATGAATGGTTATTCTCTTGCACTGGCGTCATCTGACATCTGTCTAGGGGCGGTCGTGGCGGAGGCATTGGCTATCAGGGAGGTGGATTTGGTGATGGTCATGCTAATGGATATGGTCCTGCAGGTGGAGGGCCTGGTGGACCAGGCGGCTATGGTCCTCCTGGTCAAGGTTATGGACCGCCTGGTGGTGGGTATGGCCTCGGAGGAAATGGTCATAGGGGCGATCTCAAACGAGAAGGACCCGGTGGGTATGATGACAGAGATGTCAAACGGCCGCGATATTAGATGCGGTTGGGTGAGATATATTTTTTTCTGTCTTGTTTTCATCGCATTCCCGCTCGGTTCGGATTCTTGGCCTCAAGTTGCAACCCTGCGCTAGGCGGGGTGTGTAAGTACCTGTTACCTCCCTTGTTGCTCTGCTGCCACCAGCGTAAGTATATCAGTATTTTATCAGCTACCTTGCCCGCGTATTGGTGTGGTGCTGGAGCTTAGATTTGGTGAGATGTTGTCGGCTGCTTCCGTGCCGGACCGTTCGAGTCAACGCTACTCGCATCCGAAATGGGCCCCGGTCGCGTACGGTACGGGGTACTCGTACATACATAAGTGCATCCGGATGAAAATGGGGGATCTCGCATCAAACCAGGTTCGGCAACTTGTCACAAAAAAAAGCGCCACGTCAGGTGCGATATTCGCCACTTGACAGAATAGTAGCAAGTCCATACTCCTGCACACCAACAGCCCATATGTTGAATGGCTGAGACACCCGGATACGCTGGTCACTTTGGTGCTGTAGGGACGCGCTGAATAGGGCCCAATGGAAAATCCTTTGGAATGGTGCGCACATTACGTAGACCCCCTCGAACCCTTTTCCGTCACCATCTGGGTTTCTATATTTTATACTCCGTCAGGTCCTCTCCGGGAGTTGCTATGCGGCCACGGAACAAATGGTCGAGATGGGACGCTCGGGCTAACCTTTTCTGTTCCATGTCAGCGGCGTCAGGAAAAGGACCAGCGGACCACATATGTCTGCGGTCTGTGACGCGGTCCCCTCGAGCGGTAAGTACCGTCATTTTTTCTTCTGATTTCTAAACCCCTCCACCAGTCGCAGAGCTTCATCCGGCCATGACGGAGCCTGCCTCTGGTCCCCAACGCTCACGGCCGGCGAGCGTGTCAGGCGACAAGGCTGAGAAAGAAAGGCGGAAACGTTCACGTGTCACACCAGAACAACTCGTACATCTAGAACGGTTCTTTGCCTTGGATCGTAGCCCGACTGCCGCTCGCAGAAAAGAGATCAGCGACTTGCTCGGAATGCAGGAACGTCAGACACAAATTTGGTTCCAGAATCGGTCAGTTGCTTCTTCCGTCTGCACCCCTGCATTTCACCTTCTCGCAGGCGGGCCAAAGCTAAACTACAAGACGGTAAGAAAGGTCAAGCCAGCAGTGCAGAAATACCGCCGGATACACCACCAGAGTTAGCCACTGGGTATGAAGCAGAGTTACACGATCTTCTACATGAAGATGAACGTGAGTGACTAATATTCAACGTGAATATCTCGTGACAATTGGTGTTGATTGCCAGCCGTCACCATTATCCCCTGCACCGACCTTTCTGTTGGCACTTGGCGGCGAGTCGCGTCCACCTCTAGAAAGCATGACCTTGTGGCGTATCTGTGTGATACCAAACGTTGCCTCACCTGGTTCATCCATTCCTCAGGATATGGGTTTAAAATGGAAATACCTTTCGACATCATCGTTGATACCGAATTTACAAATGCTGCCCCGGGGTCAGGTCTCGCCTCATTCCTTCTCTCCCAACCGCCAACCTTTTACCTGGAGTCTTATATGCCCCCCAATCCTGGCCGAGGTACCGAACCAGCTCGCCATTGGAAAAAATGCGCGGACTGGACCGAAGACCAGCAAGCTACCAAGGTGTTGAGACACAATCTCGTAGGATCTGCTGTCCAACTCGCCCATATACTCCGTCACCTAAACGCCCATATGTCTGGATCAGACATTCGGCTGCATTCCCCAAACCACCGTCCCCAAGCAGCGTCTTCATCTGTCTTGGAGATCCAGTCCCCGGCAGTGCTTGACTTTGCTTCCTCTGGTTATCGTCCCCATCCGCAGGAAACTGTTAACCTCCATCAATCAGACCACTCAATTTTCACTCATAAGCGATCATCCTCTTTGCCTGTTTCTGGTCAACAGCTCTCTCTACACGATGGGTCCGCACACCTTCCCGTTGCGCGACCCCCCTCGGGCGTAGCTTCCGAACCTGAACCCCCTTTGTATCCCCAATACCCCCGACATCCCGCCATTGAAATCAGTCAATCATTTTCATATTCAAACTATCCAGAAACCGTCTTATCGCGCCATCTCTCCTGTTCTTCACTTTCTGGTAGCCATGGATCATCTCGATCTTTCTCCCCCCACGGTCAGCGACCGTACTCTGCTGGTGCAGTTCATTCACTGCACTACGATTACGATAGCAGGATGCTGTCTTTTCAGGACAGCATACAACCTGGGAGCACTGCTCCTACGCCATTTGGAACACCGTCGCCACCACTATTAACCACCGCATTCTACCCACCTGGCTCAGCACCTAACACGTGCACAGTAAGCCCAGTAAGCCCTTACGATCCCGTAATACCTGTCATTTCGGGCAT